>CATIWM010043790.1:0-41026 GCA_949671775.1 Mallotus repandus | reverse complement strand
CTATCTAAATATGATTTTTATTTATTTTTCTGAAAATTTTGAATTTTCCGAGCCTCGGGTGCTGTTCATGGGACTGTTCCGGGCTTGAAAAATTCGTATACTTTTAATAAATTCTATTAATTTTGTAGATTAAACCTTGTGAAGAAAGTTTTGTGAATTGTGTATGGATTTTAAGTTATGAATTTTTAAAGATTATGTTTAATTGTGTATTTTATGAGAAATTATCATATTTTAGTATTTAATTGAATTTTAATTAAATTTATTGTTAATTATTATATTTTGGACTGATTTTAAGTAATAATGTTATAAAAATAATAAATAAGTTTATTTTTTCATATATTTTTCAAAATTATCACTAATTAACAATTAATTGGATATAACTATAAAAATTATTTTTATACCTTTAATAATAAAAAATAGTCTAAACAGAATAATTAACAATAATTTTAATTAAAATCAAATAATTTATTGATTTCCAATAATTTTCCAAAATATATATTTATACATAACTTATAAAAATTCATATTTAAAATTCCATAAAGAATTTCACAAAACTTCTTTCACAAAGTTTAATCTACATAATTTATAGGATTAAATAAAAATATAAAAATTTCCTGAGCCCGAAACAATGCCATGAACAGAACCCAAGACTCGGAAAATTTAAAATTTTCAAAAAAATAAATAAAAATCATATTTAGATAGCCCATAATCTCTACAACAATTAATCCCAAAGCAACTACATCTAATAAAATTGAATTCAAGCTCAAATAAACAAAATAACTTAAAATCAACCTAAAAACAATTACCCAAAATCGGATTCGTTCCCGAAGTTACCCGAACGAATTGAGTTGAGAAAATTAAAGCTCGGAGGAAGAGCATCCAATTGAGACCGACGACGTCGACTGAGGTGGCTGGAATCGTCTCCGATGAGTCCCTTCAAATCCGGCCAAAAAAAAAAATGAGAGAGAAAGAGAGGAGGAAGGATGGTTGTCGGAGGAGGAGGAGCAGCTGGGGAAGCCCGTCTGATGGTGGTGACGTCGATTGCTAGTGGTCCGATGGTTTGGTATGGCTGGGTAGTGGGGTGGCGACGAGAAGAAAGGAAGGAAGAAGAAGAAAAAGAAGAAAAAGAAAAAGTGGCAATAGCCACTTTTCACTTTTTTTTTAAGATAATAATACAAAAATACAAAAATAATAATTTTAAAATAATAATATCTCCTTTATAATTTTTCTCACCCAAATATATATATATATATATACTTAACACTTAATTAAATTTTGATAAAATAACACAAATAATAATAATTTCATAAATAATTAAATAATAATCAACACTAATTAACCCCAAAATTTACTTTAATAATTAATTAAAATTCGGGTTATAACACAATATTTGAAAATTTTCATTTCCCTCTTTTATCAAATGAATTTAAAAATGTTAGATTAGTATTTGTCTAATTGATATATATTTACATATTATATATATTAATGGTTATAATTATATAAGAATTAATTTTATAATTTTTAATTTCATATATATATATATATACACACACACCATGGTAAAAGCTAATCTTTAAATATTCGAGAACAAGAAATATAATAAGGAAAATAGAAGAGGCAAATAGTAATTATCTATCTTAGAATTATAAATATAATAAAATTATCACATTATATTAATCATGCTAGAAAAATTTATACTCACTACTCTAATAAGGTTGAACTTAGAGTAAATTAATACTAGTGGCTTTTAATAATAATAGTAAATAACGGTGTGTTTCGCACTTAAATAAATAATTTTTTAATTTCATAATAGTAAATAAACTATTAAATATGTACTTTCATATTATTATTATTATTATTATAGTGAGGGTTAATCAATATTAAATTGGTATTCTACCTTGTAAAAGCACCTTGACCGTAAGAAATTATGTGTTAGCTTTGAAAACATTTGTGGAAAGATTTAAGTGTGGATCTTGAAAATAGGTTTAGTATGAGTCTTGAGAAAAATACTTGTAAAATTTTTAAGAAAGCCTAGAAAGTTCATTGTGTAGGTTTAGATTTATGAAAAAATACTTGTAACAATCTTGGATAAATAAAATTGGAGTGGGTTTGGAAATCATATCTCGAGAATGAGTTAAGTGGAGACATATAATTGATTAAATAGGAACTATTTAAATTGCTTGTGTTAAACTTCTTTCTTCTATTTTTGTTCATATTTATTTTTCTTAATCTTTTTTAAAATTTTAAATTAGCCATATTCACCCTCCATTAAGGACTCCAACAATTTATATTATATAAAATATAAGTAGACCTAATTAAAATAGAAAAATATATATTTGTAATAAAATTATATTTAAATTTTAATTAATTTAATTTTTTTAAAGATAAAATATAAGTTAACCTAATTAAAATAAAAAAATATAATCTCAATTAAATTAGAATTATATTTTAATTAATTTAATTTAATTTTTATTTGTAATGACTAAATTATTCAATTTTTATATAATAATGAATGGAGATTTTTTTTTTTGTAATTTTATCTATCCCTCTTTGTATATTTATTTATTATAGATTATTAGTCGTTAATTCTTTGGATGGGCAGATGATAAGTTAACATATATTATATTCAATTATTTTAAAATATATATAAAATAAAGTATTTGACATATGTTAATTAAAATCATTAGAGT
Organism: Mallotus repandus; assembly: GCA_949671775.1. Taxonomy (NCBI): domain Eukaryota; kingdom Viridiplantae; phylum Streptophyta; class Magnoliopsida; order Malpighiales; family Euphorbiaceae; genus Mallotus; species Mallotus repandus. Next base: position 38,336 of record CATIWM010043790.1, on the reverse strand, counting down.
AGAAATTATAACTTAATTAGATAATTTTTAGAAAATCAAAATTAAGGTTTTAACTATATATATATATTATATATATAGGGTTAATTAAAAAATGCAAACTTTAACGATTTTTATAATTTAATCATATGTTTTAATTTTAATAATGTTATACATAATTTTTTGATTTTTATAATTTTATGTACCGATGAAATTTCTGATAAAATCTTACTAATATAGGCACTCTAATAATTTGAATTGATTCACGTAAGCATTGTGTAAAAATAAATTATTTTTACTATTTACAAAAGGAATTACAATCTTTAATAATTTTGTTATTTAATCATGATCGTATTAATTTTGTGATTTGATATGATGCATATGTGAATTAATTCAAATTATTCCAGTGATTCTATAAATAAAATTTTATTAAATTTTCAATTGATGTATAAAATTATAAAAAAATTAAAAATTATATATAAAAATACTAAAATTAAAAAAATATGATTAAATTACAAAAACTACTAAATTTGTGTTGTTTTTTTTCAATTAAGCCTATTTTTTAAGTTATGTCTGCTGTTGTGTGTGGTTATTAACTTATATACGACGGGAAACATCATTAACATTTAAAAAAAAATCCCAAAAAACAATCCTCGATTTTACCGAAGTTGTCTGTCATTTCCAAATACCCATTCCTTAAATTTCTTTTCTCTTTGTGGGTTTTTGAAGAATTTGTGTAATTTTACAGTAAGAGCTGAATATTCTGCGTTTGTGGGTGTTATGACAAATATGGATTCTGCAATGAAAATTGGCTCATCTATTGTTTTGCCTATTTCTTCTTCTTCTTCTTCAGTTAAACTTAATCAAAATACGGCTAGTTTTGGATTTCAATTATGTGGAAACCGGTTTACAGGGAAAATTTTTGCCATTACTCCTAATGGCTCTGTTTCTTCCTCTGCTTCTCATGAGGTCAGTCTTTTTCTTTTTCTTTTGAAGTTTCAGCAAATAGATTTGGAACATGGATTGTCAATTAGTTGTTGGATGTTAAATTGTTCATTTTTTCTGCTGTTTTAATTCGCTTTATTTGATAGTTTTATCTTATAAAGATTTAATCTTTGAACTATATGAATAAAAGTTAAATCTTTGAACTTAGTTTTATGTTAATTCCCTTTGTTTAAGTTTTACCTTTTCAAAATTTAATCTTTAGATTTCATGAATAAAAGCTGGGATCTAATTTTCTTAATCCATTTCATTTCTTGTTAATGCTTATGATTGTAATTATCTATCTGTGCTTTTAGTTTGTTAGCACTTAGCATACAATGCTGCTTCATTTATGTGTGTATCAGTAGGAGAATGGAGCATTTAGTTGGTTTATTTCTTTTGTGCGTGCGTCTGTTTGTGTTAAAGAGAGGGAGATAGAGCTCAATGCTTGGTGGTTATAATCACTTTCATGAGTGGAAATTCATTAATGACGAACTGTTTGCATGTCTCAGGCAGAATCAAGGGCAGTAGGAGATGCACATAGACGAAGAAGCAGCCTTGAATCTCTGTTTTGTTATGATAAGCCTATACCAGAAGAGATAATTGAGAAGCCAGTTGGTATATCTTTAGCTGAAAAGGCAATTGGAAATAATCCTCGATGTTGTGATTGTCAGGCCAAAGGTGCAGTTCTTTGTACCACTTGTTCAGGTTCAGGCTTATATGTAGATTCCATAATGGAGAGCCAGGGTATCATTGTCAAAGTCCGCTGCCTAGGTAAATTTGCTTCTCTTGAATTGGTGTTTGCTAGGCTACCGTAAGTTGTACTCGTGTTGTTTGGTATTTTGGCCTCCATTATACTTCTATTCCCAGATTGATACCTGGTTTATATAATTACCATATAGGTTCTGTTTCTGTACCTTTTAATGCTGGAAACAAAATGATCGTACTAGGGGATTTTACTTCTTTGACGTAGAACAATTGGTGGGACTGTGTCTTGACGCATATATTTTAATATAATGATTCTACCTATACTTAAAGGGCTCTATTTGGCTCTTGTTAGCTCTCTTCTTGATAATTTTTTGTGCTCAAGAAATCTTCCTTGTATATACTGTTGAACTTGCATGCTCAGAAGCATTTCTCCTATTAAGCTACTTATATATATTAGAATTGGACCTGATATGTTTTCCTCACAGTTGATTAAGTAGACCTTTTGATGTGTTTTCGTTGTGTTCATTTCCATCAAGTTTACTAATTTTTTGAATCAGGTCCTATAAGTGTCTCCATTCTCTCTTCCATTTTATAACTAGGTTCCCACTGGCCACCTTGGTGTGGTTTCGAATCCCGAGTTCATGATTTAGTTTTCTACATATGGGATTTCAATCAGTAATCGAACATCATTGCTGTTAAGGCTGAGAAGAAGATGGATGAACTGATTGTTGGTCATTCTGGTGTACTTTCTTTGTTTATCAAAGTAACTATTCTAATGTGATATCTGTTGTGTTTTAGGTTGTGGAGGCACAGGTAACATTATGTGCTCAGAATGCGGTGGACGTGGTCATGTTGGACCCAAATGACCTGCATGTTTGCATTTCTTCCTTGGATTTTGTTGTAGCCTTGGATGCTGTATCATTTACATATTATAGGTCACATTTGTTGTAGTTATGCGGTCTTGAGATATTTTATGGTTTTACCTTATACAAAGGTTTCATGTATCTTATTTGATTGATTTCTTAATAATTTTCTTCCATTATGATTTATTCCTGCTTTTTTTTTTTTTTTTTGTTGAATGGTTTTGATCTGCATTCACTTCTGGACAAATTATTGATTTTTGTTCTTTCATTTCCATTTGCTGGTGGATGGTCTATGCATGTTCTTTTGCTATTTTGCCTTCTGAGCAATGAACATCGTACTTGAAAATGGAGCTCAAAACCATGATTCTGTACATTACTGTCATATAATCATTCATGACCGGATATATGGTGGGGTTCTTTTTCATGAACATAGTACATGATCGGTTTTAGCGATGTTCAATTTTTTTGAAGATAATCTCTATCGAAACTTCCAAGACAAGTAACTGAAACTGAAAAGTTGGAGATATAAAAGAACACCATTATCATTTACAACATCAACTAGATGTGATTCTGAAACCAAAAAATTAAAGCTCTCACAAATTTACTTGTTGGTAAGAATCATTCAGTCATCATATATGGGGTGGTATTTCCGGTATAAGTGTTTTGATTCGTTTGATATGAGGTATCAGTAACCTTGCTAAAAGGCATTTCCAGGATTCTTAAGCCCCGTATCTCTGAAGCTCTTGAATTCGTCCTGGAATAGTTGGGTCAAACCGTAGGTTCTGTGGATTCTCTGCGTAAACCACGTAGTAAGCTGAAACGCATGCTTGTGGCCATGCCATTGCAACCCGACACTGACGAACATAAAGCTAAGTCAGTTTCATATATGTACACATATTTGAATGGTTATTGTTTAGTAGTCTGTTAAGGTGGTAAATGAGTTCTTACCGTGAAATAGCCTATCAAGAAGGCATACATTGACACTTCTGTTGCATAGCTCTTATGAACTACAAGTGTCCATGTCCCTCCAACCAGGGCGCATACAGCACCTCCTGCTATTCCAGCTAGGAAACAAAACGACCCTGTAAGGTCAGAATCAATTAGCGATTCTAACCCACTGTTCATGAACATCTCCCATGTATCCCCGGATGCCTGTATGAACCCCTTATCATAAACCCCTACCTGCACAAAACCCCATCTATTCCCATAGGTCACAAGTGTTGAAGCTATAGCAGAATAGCAGTTAGCACAGGAGAACATGAACTCGTCTATACCCCCAGCAACCAGCTTAATTGCTCGTGCAGATCCTCGAATGACTGTAAGAATAGAAACTAGGGCAGAGCCTATGGATATGCTTCCTATCGAGTGTTTGATTGCATCTCTTAAAGCAACTCCTGTCTCCATGTCTGCTCCACATGAAAAATGTATGTACTTGACATGGGCAACTGTAACCTGCAATATGTTTTTTATCACTTGCAGAGTCCATGTAAGGCTTAGCAGGATTATCAATATGAAGAAGATATCTATTTCAGTTCCAGTAATGCTGGCACCGCCTATGCCAGACACCAAGAAACTAGAATAGAAAATGCTTGTGAGGATCGAGATTATGACCAGTCCAGTAGTTCTAGCAGGGGGGAAAGCTGTAGAAACTGATAGAATTTTAATGGCATAATTGAATCTACGATTCACCCAACAAGCATAAAGGGACTGAATGATGGCAAAAACTACTGCAATTGAACCTATCGCTAGACTTGCAGCCGAACCAATCAATACAAGTAGTATCCCAACGGCACACGTTAACAAGGGGCTAAACCAAAATGCTGCTTTTAACGCTCTTGAAGGGTAGCAGAGAGTGATCCACTGCCAAGTGAAAGCCACAATTCCAGCACATCCTGTCGCGGACAGGAGTGGAGGATACCATTTCTTGAGGTTGAAATGGTGTCTATGGGAGGAGAGGAGGCCACGGATGGTGAGGAAGATTACTAGAATTGCTGTTAGGATTACTTGTGCGAGGAAGAGGACTCGAAAGAACCTCTGACTGAATGGCCTCGCCACTGTTGCAGTCTCGGTATGGGTTCTTGATTCTTGAACCTGCAATCAAGAAAAAGAAAGCAAATAGGTTGACAAATGAACTAGAAAGTCAACTCTATGTTTATATACAAGATAATAATCGGAGAGAATAAGGAAAGCAGATCAAGAACGATAAGCGAGAAGCAAACAACAAAAGAAAGAAAGAAAGAAAGAAACTGGGTAATTTACGAGAAACTGATCGGGTTTGTTAAAGAAAAAAAAGGCAAAAAAACAAGAAATAAATCAGGGAATTGCAGAGATTCTTGAATCTTGATGGAGAAGGAAGATGAAAGAGCAGAAAATAAATAAAATCAAGAAATGGGTTGAAGATTAATAAATATATTGGGATGGAGATAAAGAAAGAACCTTGATAGATGGAAGTCTATCTTGAACTTCAACGAGGCAGTTCTGCATATTAATGGCAGTAGTTACAGTTCTTGAGTCTCTATTTCTATCCATTGATAGCTACATGCAACTCTCAAATCTTTAAGTCAACTACTCTTTGTTTGTTTAATACAGTTTTCATGAATTGTTACAAAATATTCTTGAACTTCAAGAAACTCAAATTAATCTCTTTGAACAAGTCAAGCTATGGTATGGCTTGTACATCTCTCGCAAAAGATTGCATGAAACAAGCCGAGTTTCATTGCTCCTCCACATGTCTTCCAAGTTTCAAAATGAACTAATTATATTTAAGTTTATTTGATCACGTATTTAGCTTGTGTGTTGATTTTGGTTTTGGTGTTGGTGATGTGGGATGATGATGTGGCAATTATAGCAAGGTGGTAGCAGGTCATCAATGGTGACGTGTTGAAGACGGTCTTCTATGATCTAGTCTTTTGTGTGGGTATAGTCCTCGTGAATGATTTGGTTGAGCTTCTTTATGGTCTTTATTTATTTTATCTCTTGTTCAATCAAAGAAAGTGAAAAAAAAAAAAGGGGAAAAAGGAGCTGCTCCTTTTATTAAAATTAGAGGTATGCTTGTTAGGTTCAACAACTAACTAATTTTCGTTCTTTTATTTATGTTACCTTCCATTCTAAATATATATGAAATTTTTTTTTATTTGAACGATCTTTATTTAAATTTTATTAAATTTTAATTAATTTGATTTGAGTAGAATAAAATTATAAGAGCAGTAAAAATTTTTTAACAACTAATTTAACACAACCATATATATTATAATTTAAATTTGAAACGTTACTTAAATAATGATAAACTCTTCTAATATATATTATTAGTTTATTTTTAAAGAAAACATTACTGTAATTATTAAATTTAAAATTTTATATTATTTGATGTGTACAACTCGTCAACATAGACACTTGCCTTAAATTCAATAAACTACAATTTTATTAGATTGACTATTAAGCTACCATAGACCAAGACATCATCAATAAAATATTATATTGAGTGGACTTGCATTAGGTGCGACTGAGATGGTTAGAGTACCAAATGAAACAGCAAATCATCTTCTTACAAATAAAATTCCAATCACAAATGATTATTTTAAAAGTAAGTGCACTGAAGACTTTCAGGAATTGCAAACTCCAACTAATTTCATCACATAAAGTGGAATCAAAGTGTTTAATTGGTCAGGAATTAAATAGAATTTTAGATTATGCATCAGGAAAAGCTAAGTTCCTATGTTGACCAGGAACCTGCTCTCTTAAAAATCATGGAAGCTACCATCTTTCTTTTTCTTCCTTTTTCAATTGCTTGAGCATCAATTTTATTAATAAGATGAGGAATCTGTCACTTTTTTTTTTCTTTTTTCCTAATAGTTGTCCAATTTGAAATGATGAGAAATTAAGACGTATTTCATGACATAGATTTCAGGTTAAAGGTTGAGTAGCCAATTGATAAAATTTTTAATTATCAATGTAATTTTTAATTATCAACGTAATTTAAAAAAAAAGATTATAGATTGGAAAAATTGCTACTCTAATGTGTTTATTCATAAATTTTTGATTTATCGGCATAAATATTTTTAAAAAATAGAGTTTGAGAAAAATGAAATCTACTATTTTTGGAGATTGCCAATCCATGCCATGGTGAAAGAATCTTGATTTTGTGTCCAAGTGCCAATGCATTTGTTTTCCAAATATATGTACTGATAAATAATCTTTCTACTGGTTATACACAATGGTGGTTTTAGGCTTTGCGAGCATCAAGTTGGGCCTTGCTAAGCAATATTTGGATCAAGATCAACTAAGGCCACAGAATACAATAACCCAATCTCTACCAATTCACATGAGAAGCTTGGATCTCTTGGACCTCTCCAAAATCCAAGGCCTTAAAAGCATTACATTTGGAAACATATGGCTAATGAAATTACATGTATTGTACATCATGAAGCTCTTCCCAATATTTTTACCAATGAAGTCCCATTTCCAATAACCAAAATTCACTACCTTCTTGCGTGAAAACCCCAACTAATATAGCAGCTGTGGCACTATCTACTGAAGTCTCCATGCCAACAACACCTGCCATGTCGCAAAATTATATACATAAAAAAAAGTTCACCGTTACACCAACTTGTAATGGAAGCCTTCTCTTTAAAGTAAGGAATTTAAATCAGTAAAATAGTAGTTAAATGATAATTTATCTTTGAAAGTATTTTAAATTGTAGAATTTAATTTTTATCGTTGTTGATTTAAAATAAAATAATTATTTTTATTATACAGTCCATCAAAATTTATGTTATATTTCCTCCTTATTAATTAAAAAAATAAAAAATCCAAACACAAAATCTAAATTCTCAAGTATCCGCACTTTTTTTTTTCCTTTATACCCAATTTAGGTTTCTTTTAACCTTTCTACCTTTTCTCCTTGAGTAGCTCTGAAAAAAAAAAAATTCTTGTTCACACATCAAATGAGTATCAAAATTTCACCCTTTTTTCATGGCAACCACACCTATCCTCTTCTCTTTATTTTACATCCCAACTGCCAAAACTAACCATACCCATTTCAAGATTCATGGCACTATCTGCAAAGGTATCCATGCCAACAACTATTTGCATCTCAAATTTTATTTGAAAAACACTAATAATTGTCATAGGTTTTGCACAAAAATAATAATTTCATTATAAGATATTTATTATCTGTATGATAACGTAAGTAAATATGGATGGTTATTAAAATTAATTTGCTGAGTTTGGAAGTTTGTGCTTCATTTATGAAATTTCTTACTTGATTATTGATATAAACTTTAATTTTTTTTTCAATTTGAACTATCATTTTTTATACCTAAAAGTTTATTAAACTCTTACAAATCCAGTTTAATTATAACAGTATTACAAGAGTGGTAAAAAATCTCTTAATAATTAATTTAATCTGATTGTATACATTATTACCTCATTTTTGAAATGTTGCTTAATTGATAATAGTTCATATCAACAAAAAAGGAAAACTTTAATTTTTTTATTTTCTAAATCTAAATAATTATAACATAAGAAGTAGTTTTTTTAGTATAGAAAATGGAGAATAATTTTACACTTGTACTACTTAACCCTAAAATCCACTCTTAGAATAATACCACCTTTACCACCAAATTAAGACACGAGATACCCAAAAAAATAACAACGAATATTTTCTTATTCTTATATTAAGAAAAACATTTAATTCAATAAAATGAAAAAATTCAAATCTATTTTTTACTCATTTCCATTAATTTCTAAAGTTTTTTTGTTTTTTTCAATTGAGCTAAAACTTACAATATAATTAATATTTTTGACATTTTTTTAGTTATAGAGTAAAATACGAACGTTATTAAATGAAAAAAATTAGTTTAAATTTGGGTTTAAAATAGAAATATATTAAATATTATATTGAAATTTTAAAATTTATTTAACATAGAAGATATATCCTAAAATAATTAAAAATAACATTTAAATTTTTCCTAAAATGTAAAAATAATTATAACATAAATTATCAATTTAAACTATTTTAAATAAAAGATACATACTTAAAAAATTAAAAAAACAAAATTATGTTATAAAATCATCACAAAAGATGGAGAAAGAAAGAGAAAGAGAGTAATTATTATTAATAAAATCATCACAATAATAATATTCAATATTAACGAGTTTTTTTTTGTAAAATAATATTTTTATATGTTCATTTTTTATGTATTAAATAAAATTATAAAAATAGGTTAGCCAAAAAATATGATTATTATTATAGAGGGCCTTAACTGAAAAGGAACTAAAAATAAGACCTAACTCTCCACATGCTTCCTTCCCCATTATTCCCACTTCTCCTCTTTAAAGAACTCCTTCACCACCACTAACCACTGAAAACTAACTTCTTTTTTTTTTTTTCACCACCATCTTCTCCTTCATTTGCCTCTCTGATTAAAATCTAATCTTTGTACATTTTTTTTTCTTGCTCACACATGAAATGGACCTCAAAATTTTCATTATTTTTTTCATGGCAACCACAATTCTCCTCTCTTTGTTCTACATCCCAGCAAAACTTACCATACCCAGTTCAAGATTCACACCAGTCAACTTAACCATGTGGAAAGCACAAAAACCATACCCAGTAACCTTTGCTTATCTAATATCAGCATCAAAAGGTGATGCAAAGAGGGTAATTAGAGTGTTGAAGGCACTTTACCATCCAGGAAACTACTATCTGATCCATATGGACTCTGCTGCACCAGAGTTTGAGCATAAAGCTGTAGCTGAGTTTGTGTCCAATGAACCAGTTTTTAGCCTTGTGGGTAATGTTTGGATTGTTAAAAAATCAAACTTGGTCACTTATAGAGGTCCTACAATGCTTGCTACTACTCTTCATGGAATGGCTATTCTGTTAAGGACTTTCAAATGGGACTGGTTTATTAATCTCAGTGCCTCTGATTATCCCCTGGTGACTCAAGATGGTATGGTGAGTGGCCTTATTGTATAATTTTAAATATTCTTATGTTACTGTATTATTTCCAACAAATTTTTTGTAATAATGCTAATCTTTTGTTCCACATTTTTGTTTTCAGATTTAATGGATGCATTTTCTGGCTTACCAAAGGATCTAAACTTCATTCACCATACTAGTCACTTGGGTTGGAAACTGTAATTAAAAATTCTTCCTTTTTTTTTTTGGGGTTCATTTGGATTTATTTCTACTTGCTTTAGTTACAGAACTTGTCATTATAACCAGTGATTAGAAAAAATGGTTTCAGGAATAAATGGGCAAAGCCAATGATAATAGATCCAGGACTTTACAGCCTCAACAAATCAGAGGTTTGGTGGGTTATAAAACAAAGGAGTCTCCCAACTGCATTCAAGCTCTACACAGGTTTTTTTTTTTTTCTTCTCTGTTTGATCCCCTATCTACTTATTTATTGTGAAGAGGACCACGCTTTTTAACAATTTATTGGCATCCATACTCTTATAAAATGTCATATAATTAAGTAGTTTTGCTTATAACTGGCATTGCTTATAACTAGCATGTGAAATCTCTGATTTGAGGGGACAAAATGCGTACCATAGTAGTACATGTTACTTAGCTTGCAGTTTAAAATTTTTTTAATTATTATTATTTTTGGAGATTGGGATCCTGTTTTTGGCTGTATTTAAAAATATTTTTCTCTATTTCCATGCTTTTATTTTAATTCTTGCCTTATACTATATATTATCCAGATTGTCACCACATCTGACCCTTTGCCGGCAAAGAAGTCTCATAAACCTCAAAAAAAAAAAAAAAGGTTTTTTTTAGGTGCAATGTGTGTATGGTTAGAGGATGCACCTGAATGATTGATCACCATTCATCACGACGATCAACAAAAAAAAGAAGACGTAAAAATGAATTTCATATGATATGACTTGGCTTAAAAAGAACTCATTTTTAATCGATGTGGTGTCCCTGAAATATGGTCATGATGGCTAGTTTGCTTCAAATGATGGTTGATTAGGACACTAACCTAATCAATGTTAGGATCAACAAACTTTAAGTAGCGATCCTACCACAACATTACTTATGAAGGCCAAGATCTACTTGCGGCTAATTGACTACTTACCTTAATTAAGGTGATTTCATATTCATTTTGTGCTGTTGTGCGCATATATATTTGTATAAAAAAAATAGTGTTGGGACCGTGCAAATATTCAAATGTCAAACGTATGATGAAAATAGGGAAAAAGGGTGCAAGTGCAAGTGCAGGACAAGGTACAAAGTGGAGATTAGATTTGGGTAAGAACAAGATTAGCAGCCATTTTGTGTTATGGAAGGCTGATATGTCATTTTTAAGTTAATATTTCCATAAAGCTGAGTAGCTTATGCTTGTGACTAGGGGAACGTGGCATGTGAAAATGTCCCTTTCTTATCTTTGCTTTGTCTAAGTGCAAGCAATATGTAGGTCCCATTAAGTGGCTGTTGAAGCTAATAAACTAAACGGGCATTCAATTTCAGGTCATAATCTGCATTAGGCTCCTAGAAGAAGATGTTTTGGTATTTTATCATCCCACCAAACTTTATAGGTCCCATTTAATGAGCTTTGCTCGTTAATCAACACTCAGGTCTCAAAATCAAAGGGTCCTCAAGCAATATTACTTTTGGCAAAAGCCAAAAAAGAAAAAGGCCCCTCTTATAAATAACCTAAAAAATTGAACAGGTTGGATTTCTAGAGAAGTCCTTGAAGGGGGTGGGGGGTCACGGTACATTTAAACAGCCCCATATGTATGGGGCTTGATAAGCCAGAAAGTGCACATGCCAAAGGCTGCTTGATGTTGGGGAGTACACATGCTACACTGTTTGTACGGAATTCCTCTTAGGTTTCTCTCCATTATTTAACCAATATTAAGAACATGATTATTAAAAGAATTGAGAACTCTGTGGTTCCCAAATCATTAAAAAAGCAAAGTGCCTAAAACAGTGACATATGATGCTTCAGAGTCTTTTAACATCAGCAAAATAAAGTTATGCTTCATTGGGCATGAAGCATCTTTCAGTACCTGATTTAGTGAAAGATGCTAATCAAACAGTTGAGGTTCACATGCTCTATGGAATTATCATCACTTTGCATGCAAAAGAAGGATGGAATATCAGTTACCCATGTGTTTTGTGGGCCAAGAAACTCTTCATTCTCAAGACACCTATTACATTTTTGTAATTGGCGATTTGATTTGCTGCTTGTTAGCTTTATATATGCTGAACAAATGATCATAATTGCATGTATTCAGATATCCAGTTGTATTAAAAATCTTAGTTTCTGTTCTTTTTATTAATGCTGCAACACAGGTTCAGCTTGGACAGTATTGTCAAGATCTTTTGCTGAGTATTGCATTGTGGGTTGGGACAACTTGCCAAGAACTCTCCTTCTCTACTACACCAACTTTGTATCCTCACCTGAAGGATACTTCCAAACACTTGTATGCAACTCTAAAGACTACAAAAACACTACAGCTAATCATGATCTTCACTATATCACTTGGGATTCACCTCCTAAGCAGCATCCGAGGTACTTGGGACTTAAAGATTATAGAAGAATGATTCTAAGCAGTCGCCCATTTGCTAGAAAGTTCAAGAAAAATGATCAGGTGCTCGACAAGATTGATCGCGAGCTTCTTAAGAGGTATAATGGAAAGTTTTCTTATGGGGGTTGGTGTTTGGGAAGTGGGAAAAGGAAGAAGGCATGTTCAGGTTTACAGCACGATAATTATGGTGTTTTGAGGCCTGGACCAGGGTCAAGAAGATTAAAGAGTCTGCTTGCAAAACTTATTTCAGAAAAGAATTTCACCAAGAGGCAATGTAGATGAAAAATAACTATAATTCTTGGGCAATGATAAAATTAAAAGAAGAATAATATTGTCATGGTATTGGTTTATTCTCTCAGAAATGAGAATTCTTGCCACAAGATGCCAAGCTGTTTGATGTAACACACAAATATATGTAAAAAGCTACTGTCAATCAGTATGAGGTTCTTCATCATTATAGTGAAACATTACAAGTCTGTGCATTTAAATACAACATTAATATACAAGTCTTTTATCAAATTAAAGGCTTGAGTACTGATGGAATTATACAAGTGGTGTGGAGTAGTTTTTTCTTTTAAACCATGTGAAATTTGTCCTCCATTTATAGTCTAATAGGTTGAAATAATGGGTTCAATCGCATTTCTCCTTCACCTCTCAATTGTTAAAAAAAAAAATTATTTGAAAATTAATTCTATAAATGCAATAGAATTTAAACTTCATATCTCAAGATACTTTAAAAAAAAAAAAACTTTATATCTCAAGATGACTTGTGCAAGACATGGAAAATCATTGCGCAACGCAAGTATCATCAACCAACCGAACTAAAACATGCCTGTAACCCAGCTACAATATATTGGCACAAGAAAATAAAACTCTGAGCCTTACCCTTGCAAACACCCATCATGGATCAATTGCAAACCCTTTTAGCTCAGTCCCCGTATCTCAGCAAACACCAAAGGCCTCAATCAAAACTATTGATCCAGGGTCAATTTGTACCCGTATGCAACACCTAGTCCGTGTGTGTCAATAAATTCATTGCTGGAAGTTGATATAATATCCTATGATGGCAGTACTTTTTTTCTGCCTTTGCATTTTCTGTGAAAGTCATATTAGATTCAAAGCAAACATGTTATATTTATTTTTACGTCTAAAAATTTTTAGAATATATATATAAATGTTGAGCTCTGAAGTTATTAATAAATATTTAGGGCGTGTTTGGTATAAATAAATTTCACAAAATTTTATGAAATTTATTTGAAATTCTAAATATGGTGTGTTTGGTTTAAATGAATAACTTATGGAATTCATTTACAATTTCATGTTTTTAAAATTGTGGAATTCATTATAACTAAATAAAATTCTAATGAAATCGGTGGAATTTGCAAATAAATTTCACAATTTTTAAAGTTATTTTTTTAAATAACTAAAATATTCTTATTATTTTTATTTTTATTTTGGAAAAAAAAATCATCTCTCTATCGTCTCTCAGCTTTGAAAGGAAAAATCTCTTGCTGCTCAAATTGAAACACCTCTTTGCTCAAATTGAAGGTACTTGCACCAGAAATTCTTAATAAAGATTATTAACAATTTTATCAAATTGATTGTGTTAAGTGTAAGTAAAAATTTGAGTATTTATGGTTCTTAAATTAGTGGATATTTTTACTAATTGATTATTTCTTAGAAAAATTAAATCGTAATGTTATGGATTTTTGTCTGTGGGTTTTAATTTGTTTGTGGGTTTCTTTTATATATTGATTATTTATATTTTTTTAAAAAAATTAAATATTTTGAGTAATTCTTATATGTGCCTTTGAACTGTTCGATGAATTGTCTAATAGATATAAATTATAGTATTGATAAATTTTTTGTTGGATTATTATGACTGGCGTGCATTGCTTTGTTGTTTGCATTGTGTAATCTGAAGCAGTAGTTGACAGTACAAAAACACCAAAAATTGTGGTCAAAGGTAGGTTAACGGAGAGAGTAGAGAGAGCTCTTTTACTTCTGGTAAACCCATTTAGTGGATATGGATAAACATAAAACAAAGCACTGATTTGTTTGTTTGCTTTGCTTTTAATTGTGATCAAAGTAGTTGACAGTACACTACTTTTAATTGCTTTGCTTGTTGCACTAACTGTTAATTCAATAATTATGTAAGATAATTTGGATTGATGATATAAGTCCAAAAAATTAGGATAATTTGGATTAAGAACCAAAAAAAAAAAAGTAATAATTAAATGGTTTGTTGATCATGGAAAGTTACTGCATACTAAAAAAGGAAAAAATGATCATATCTGATTTTGGGGTGCAGATTTTTGGAGTTCAATACACCCTATTGACTTGGCCTCTTTTTGAATTATGATTTTTTTAGCTACTTTTGAATTAACAGAAATGTAGAGATAGCTTGGAACTATATCAAGATGTCTTTCTAATGAAATTTTTGTCATGAGATTTGCATTTTATTTTGCCCTATCTAATTCTTGTTGGCTCTTCTTAGTTACCAAAAGGATCATTTGAAATTTTCTTTTATCACACACTCTTGGTTTATTCAATGATTTTTATAGTTGGTTTATTCAACAAGGTACCCTTTTCTTGATTCAGATTCTTCTTTGGTCTACTCATTGAATTATACTCTGTTATTGTTTTTTTTTTTTGAAGATTTGTTAAATTCAACCAGTAATATGCTGTAATTTAGGAAAAGTCACTGACCTGCATGCTTAGTCAACTACTTTGTGGTTCTTTTTGAAATCCCAAGGATTCAAATCTTGCTTTTTAATTGGTTCAATTGCACAATTTTTTATCCTTCAGTAGAGAATTTGTGAACTTGGTTGCTAGGAAGAATATTTCAGTGGAAAAGGGAATGCTGCCAGCTTACATGCTGGCAAGCAAAAACATCTATTCTTTCCGTCTATGTTTCTTGCAACCAGGTCCTCCTTAGTTTAATTATATACAATAATAAACTTGTTAATTAGAGCATGTATTGTAAAATTATTATTATTATTTTATTCCATTTGTGTTTACATTACTTGCTTTATTAATATACTAGCTAAATAATCTGCGCTTCACTATGAGACAGTAAAAAGTAAATTAGTAAATAAAAATTTAAATCCATTAATAATAAAGCATTTAAAAAAATTCATTAAACGTAAGTAAATTAAATATAAAAATATAACATAATAAAAATGTCTTTTTAAAAATGGCTAAAGCATCTTGTTATCTGCGCTTTACAGTAAAATATACATGCAAAACAAAGATTACATATAGAAAAATTTAATGGTTTATATATGTCCCTCCCAAAATATAAATAAAAAAATCGGATAGACCAAACAGCTCTTCGCAAGTATAGTCCAACAAGACATAAAATGGAATCTCACTTCCGCCAATGGGTCATAAAAAAAATTAATGAAATGAAATGTGTTAAAAAAAAAGAGGCAAGTGATAAAAATAAAATAAACTAAGAAAAAACTTCATGAAACCAAATTGAGAATCAACACCAAGGACCAAAAAAAATTCTTTTTTATGCACAAAAAAAAACCACAAATCAGATAAAAATACAATAAAACATATCGTTCAATAGTGGATATTAAACATAGATGGGATGCTAAAACATCCTATCATGGGGTCATAAAATTTAATTCCATCCAAGAATCAACTAAAGATTCAAAAAAAAATCTAGGAAGCCAAGTTGAAATTAAATAGCAACCAGCGAGCAGAGCTCAACATTTGCAAAGAGAAAGTATAAGTAAAAAATGTCAGTTAAAAATACAAACAAACGGAGTAAAAAATAAGAAAAAAAAAATTATGAGTTCAAGCCCGACGACACAGAGGAGGGAAAATTAAACATAATGAAAAGGCAAAAAAAAAAAAAAAACAATAGGTAATCTGCAATTGCCCAGCCTCGAAGGCAAGGACAAAATTTAATAGAAGCAGCGAACAACAGGAGGAAAATCTGGAGGCAATTAAAAATAATAGTGTATTCCACGCGATGCGTGGAAAATTAATTTTTGTAAATATTTTTTTTATATGAAAAAATGTATTATATAATAATATGTATGAATTTTTTTTTGGTTAAATGTTTTAAAATTATTGAATGATGCTGATAAGGATGAATAAAATTTGGTAAAGAGAACATTTTGACAATGCATTAAATATAAATGTTAATAGTGAAAAAATGAATTATGGCTAATTTTCTTCCGACTTTTAAAGGATCATACTACACACAATCATCATCTATAACACTCCATTTTATTAGCAACAATAATATTACATCTGCATCAACATTTCATGTCAGTTTTTAATTAAAAAGTGTTTTAAACAATTACTCTCCGACACTTTTAACTTTTCTAACTCAAATAATATATTAACACAAAATTTAAACCACACGACATTAAAATAGAATCAGCAAACAATAGCCCACATGAAGCATACACATTCCCACGTTTCACTAATAATATGGGGCGCCAAAATGATGAGAAAACAAAATTTAAAGCTAACCAAAGCAAATCATGCACTTACTATTATGATGGATCCCTTTTTGGTAATATTGTATGTAGTCCTATTACGTTAATATTATTTAGACATCAACACATTATGTTTCTCTATTCCCTCAACTCCTTTTTCGAACATCATATACCACTTGGTTATTATTTGTTTTATATAGATATAAATCTTAAATTCACATCCACACATTATCATTGTCTTTTTCATGAATTTCTTCTTCAGGAAACTTTTTTATCAAATGATGTTAAAGGCTGTAAATATTATCTGTTGCTTAGACATGAATAACATAATGGATAATCATTTATAGGATAGTATATTAAAATACTCTATTTCAAGATGCACTCAAAATCTATAACTCGTCTCACCTGAGGAAGAAGATACGTGAACAGAGATATTTCCAATGTCATGATGTCAATGAAGAAAATTCATGTGGTCAAACCGATGCGAAAGAAGTGGCTCATGAAAGAAAATTATATCAAAGAAGATGTCCCCTCACTGAATTACTTGCATATGCCTTCAACTCTCTGTTTCTACTAAAAAAAATTCCCTCCCCTTGCCTCTCACTTTCAGCAACACTACTTGATAGAAAGGATAAGACGCAACAACCAATTGTCAACTCTTTTTCATAGCTTTGTCTCTTCAAAGCTTCTCAAGACCCGCTACTTTCCAATTCCAGTAACTTATGTAACTTAAATAAGTTAAATTCAAGGAATCCAAAATCATAATAATTCAACAATAAAAAGACGCAGCAACCAATTGTTAACTGCTTCTCATAACTTTGTCTCTTCAAAACTTCTCAAGACCCTCCACTTTCCAATCCTGTAACTTATGTAATTTAAATAAGTTAAATTCAAAGAATCCAAGATTATTATAATGCAACAATAATAAAAGATACCTATGAATCATAGAAAGTGCCACATGGTACAACATTACTCTAATACCATGACTTGACACAATTATTGCACTTAATTTTTATATATTTATATAGATGCATGCCAATTCAGATTAGGTAGTTGGAGGAAAAAAAAATCACCGAGACAAAACTATTTAAATGACAAATGAGAGTTCGAAATGAGCGGCAAATTATTTTTTTCCCGACTAAGATAAAGAATGATGGTGAGGAAAAAAAAGACAAATCCGATGGAATGCAACCATGATGTAACTTTTTTTTTTGAAAAAAAAAGCAACAAAGATTCAAAAGACAGATAAAGAGGTACAACAGATTTGAACCAAAAACCATGAAAACAATTTAGGATATAAAGATAATTCTTTTTTTTTTTGGGGGGGGGGGGGGGAGAGTAAAAAAAAAAACACATAAAGCATATCAAAAAGCAAAAAAGAAATGCAAAGTGGCCTAAGGCATAGGAAAACATTGCTACCTAAACATGCAAAGAAAAGAATTTAACAGTAACATCAAGCACAACATAGGAATAACAATAAAAGGAATCGGGAACTAAAGCTAAAAGTCAGCATCAATCATGTGGATGTAGAAAGGCATCAAACAACACAGCCAAAATGAACAACTAATAATAACTATAACAATAAAAGGAGAGCAACGATCAGTTACCTCAGGAAATCTCGCCTGTAACATCAGGCAGATGGATTGCGTTATTTGTTGAGAAAAAATTAAAGATGTCAATCCAAAATATACAGTGGTAAAAAAAAAGCCGGCTTCAAAAAGGGCACAATAAATAGACGGAGAAAAATAGCCGAGAACTGAGAGGACAATACCAATAATAGTTTATTTTTGCCATATTCTTGCTCACGGGTCATACTCATTATAGTTTATTTTTAATTATTTAAAGAATTCAAATATAAAAATTGGATCCATTTCAAATATGATTATTTAAATAAGAAATTAAAAAACAAAAAAATGTAAAAAAGTTCATTGTTCAAATATGTGAAAATTAATGATAAAAAATTACTAATCACCATAAGATTTAGAGACAAAAAAGTAAAAGCTTTGTTTTGGAAAATGACAATTTCAAATGCAGTTTTTACATGATTAATCAATTTGAAAATACAAACAGCACCTGCAAATTCGGTTAGAAAATAATTACACAACATCTCAACATAGTCTTGATTATCATGGCCATTTTCTTCTAAAATTTGTTGTTGATGTCTGTATTTTTTTTTAGTTATTTAACTTTCCTAAAAGTTACATTTAAAAATGCCATTTTTCTAACTGAAATCAAGTAACGTTTTTTTCTTCACTTAAATGCATAAAGATATATTAAAGGACTAAGCAGATGTTCTATCAAGTAACAATATTGTAAAAATAAAAAAATTGAAGATAGAGATCTTTTGTTTAACTTCCAATTACCTTATCATAGGATCATACCATAGGTAGACTGTTGCACCACTAGGTCATTTTTTTCCTTCTTTTCTTTCTTTGTTTTTTTCATGATCTGCAACTTAACAACATGAACCAACCAACAATGACTACCAATACAAAACAAAAGAAAGATATACAAAATAATGCACGACCTGTTAGGAAAATAAACCCCTTACAATCCAACAAATCCCTTCACCATACTAGATCACAACTTGAATAAAAATACTTGAAAAATAAGACAGAGAGATACACAATAATTTAACGTGGAAAACTCCAATATGGAGAAAAATCACGGACGTTGTCAAAAGACAACCAAAAGAAAAATATTTACTATGTGAAAAATTATTACAACCACACTACAAAATATTTAACTCTCACTCACACCCAAAAGCTCAAGTATACACCGAAGAGAATTTTCCTTTAAATTCTCTACTAGTATAGCTAATAGCTTTCAATGGTGCACCAAATACAAGTGGTGATTGACACATTAAACAAAGGAAACAAAGAGTTTAATTTATAACCAACGCTCACCCTCCTTCCTTCTCTTCTTTCTAATGTGGGATAACCATCTTTTTATTTTTTTTATCATATTTCATCAATCTCCTCCATGATTAAAAAAAATTAAAAGAACAACAGCTACCTCAATAACACCATCAACTGTGACAGTCACAATTCTAAAAATAAGAATTTTCATACTCCACCATAAGGGTATACACACTTGGAATTCACCAACTCCAAGAATTTCCACCTTGGCCAGTTCATGTCAAAAAAACTGTTAATAAGTTATGGTGTAATTTTCAATGTTGACTTTCTAGGAAGTTCATTAGCCATCGACATCAATTTCACCACACACCTTGCATTAACTGTCAACCAATGCCCATGTGCAAACTATGGATATGCTACCTATCATACATCCTTTTCCATGGCAACTCAGTTGGTAGCTATCATGCCATGAGGATATATAACTCTCCTTATAGATAAAGTTCATCATCTTCATTTTCAAAGACGACCACATTAGTAGCACGACTTTTGGAGCCATTAGCCGAATTAGCTCCACCATTTTTGCAATCCTTCTTTACATGTCCAGGTTGCCCACATCCTTAGCAGATAATTTTCTTTTTGGAGCCTTTATACTTCTTCCCATTTTCACAAACCGACAATGCTTCACTTTCAGAAGACTTGTTCTCTCCATTTTTCAGCCTTCTTTCTTAAGAAATCAGCTTACTTGTCACTTCTAAAAAAATTCACATTCTCTTTCCCATACATTAAAATAGTTTGTATGTGTTCATAGGAAGGTGGAAGAGACTAGATAAGCCTCAATGCTTTATCTTCATCATCAATTTTCACTCTATTAGATTCCAGTTAAAAAACAATCCCATTGAGTGCACTAAAATGGTCATAAATTTTTGAACCTTCTTTCATTTGCAATTTGTGAAATTGCTCCTTCAAATATAACCTATTTGAAAGACTTTTAGCCTGGTACATTTCCTCAAGTTTTTCCCAAAGCTCATTTGTTGATGACCATCTAGCAACATTAGCAAGAACATTTTTGGCTAGACAGAGATGAATCTGACTTGCTGCTCTTATGTTAGCTCCTTCCATTCTTCTTCACTCATCTTGGATTTTCCTTTCTCTCCACTGCTATCACCAAACTTATCTGACTCCTTTCCTTTGGATAAAGAAATTGGCTTTACCCTCAAGGCCTTATACAATCTAGACTAGATTAGTATATCCTTGACTTGTATTTGCCACAACCTAAAATTAATTCTCCCATCAAATTTTTCAATATCAAATCTGAAGCTCATTTTTGCTCAACAATGCACAGTACCTCCGTATATTTGAACAGTACTTCTTGCTACAGTGACCTCTCACGTGAATAATGAGTGAAGAAGAAAGTTTCCAGGAAAGATTGGGGGGACACAAACGGTACCACTTAAGTCCCAACCTCCTTCGACGATTATAGTCTTTGTGACAAAACTTTCTTGGCTGCACTTACTTACACAATACCACACTCAATAAACACAATACTGTATTTAAAAGATCTTTAGTTGGATTACAATAATTTCCAAAAAGTCTTTTCTGATGTGGAAGATCGGACAAAGCCGTAACCACAGAGCATACTAAAAATTTAAAGAAATTTCTACGTAACCTTCAAGCTCTCACCGAACCATCGGCTCTAATTCTAATTATTGGAAAAAATAAGCCTCTTACAATCCAACAGATCCTTTCACCCCTTTAGATCACAACTTGAACAAGAATACTTGAAAAATAAAAGAGAGAAAAAACACAATATTTTAATGTGGAAAACTCCAAAATGGAAAAAAACCACGGATGTAGTGAAAAGACAACCAAGAGAAAAATATTCACTATGTAAAAAACTATTACAACCATACTACAAAATATTTAACTCTCACTTACACCCAAAAGCTCAAGTATACACCCAAGAGAATTTTCCATAAATTCTCTACTAGTATAGCTAATAGCTTTCAACGGTACACCAAATATTGTTGGTGATTAATATACTTAACAAAGGGGAGAGGAGTCTCTTTTATAACCAACTAACTTTCTCCTTCCTTCCTTCGCTTCTAACCAATGTGGGATAACATCCATTTTTAATTTTTTAATTATCTTTCAACAAAACTGAGATACCAAAAGCGTTTACTCCATTCACAATCCCGAATTACATGTTCCACCGTCTCCTCTCCATCTCCACAGCGTCTGCATATAGCTCTAGCATCTGGCATTCGCTTAAAAAGTTTCGGCACAAACTGGGAGTAGGTTGTTCATCATCTGAAAAACAAAAGTTTTTTTTTTTAGTGGAATTATAAGTTTCCAAAGCCACTTCCAGTATGGCTGTATCGAAGAGGAAGCATTCAATGAAGAATTTTGATGCTACAAATTACAAGCTATATGGTAAGCAATTTTTAACGTATATAGCTCTTACTTTGAGTGCTGCAAATCAGTTTATCTTTGATGTTTCTTATGCTCAATGGAATAGAAACAATTTGCCTAGCATCAGATGGATAAAATAATTCGAACACTTTTTCTTTGTCCCAAGATATTCTATCTTCCCTTAATAAGTTGCTTACCTTTATGTTCCTTTCACATATTCCCCTATAGCTAGGAACTTTGAAATCTGACTTATCTGGCACCCATTTATCTTGGACAACAAGAATGGTTTCATTGTCACCTACTCGCCATCTTATACCTTTCTGGATTAGCGCTTTAGCTTCAACAATATTGCTCCATGAATAACTTGGAAAGCTGATTGCATTAAATCCGAGCGAGGATAATACCGAGCCTTCAAGGAGCGAGCCAAGAGAGAGTCAGGGTTGTTCACTAATCTCCAACATTGTTTTCCCAACATTGCCAAGTTAAATGCTTGTATATCACGAAAACCCAATCCTCCAGCGCTTTTAGTTTGAAATGAAGCTTTTGGAGTGAATTTTCAATCACTTTATTGATACTTCAATTTCATAGAATTCGCTAAAAGCTATGAGAGCAAGAAGAAGATGACGGCGAAAGAGGTGGAGGATGTCATCTGAGGTTGTGAAGGAAGTCCAAAGGCTAAAGAGGAAGCTAGGCCAGTATGTTCAAAACTGCAGTTCATGTGTTCCTTGTGAATTGGAGTTGCTAGAGTGATAGGGCTTTTTTTGGTTTGATTTTAATTGTCCTTTTTTGTAATTTCACATTTGTAATGGACATGCTGCTCACGTGCATCTTATGTTTACCTATTTTAAATTCCAACTCATTTAAAACTGTGGGGACATGATTTTACATGTCAACATTTACCTGCGAGATACAATATTTTGTGATATTTATACAGGTTGCAACACTCACTTGTAATTATGAAAAATTCAAACACCCAATTGTTAAATTTTAAAAAGTTCGAACATTAAATTTATGTTTATCCCGAATTAAAAAGACAATTTATGTAAAATTTGATGCCCTAATGGATAACTAGAAAGAGATAATTATAATGCGAGTAAAATCTCAATTAACTAATAATTACTAAAATTTATGTATCAAAATAGGACCATAAAAAAACTATAAACTAAAACGATACGATCAAATCTACTATAGAACATTAAACTTCTTTACAAGTAAGACCATACAATCACCAAAATCTGATAAGATGCATTGATTAAAAGCTAGCACATTAAGATTTCTTAAGATCTTTCTTTTATTTCTTAGCTGGTCCAACTTCTTCCAAATAGAGATTTCATTTTGTCAGCTCCCTTCATTATTATTAAGTGTTCTTGATGGGCTTAGGACTAGATGAATCCCACTTCTTGTGTTTAGGGCATAAGTGCTATGTGCCTCCATGGGGAAGGAGGGAACACTTACCATGGTTGCTGAGTTACTAATCTCTTGATTGAGTTGGTGATAAGAGACTGGTCCAACTCCAACATAGAGCTTCAATATCTTGAGGAACAAGGGCATCGCAAGATCGAAATGAGGGCGAAAAGGCTTACAACAACTACCATTTTCTCCTCATGGAACATTTGCCTCTTAAAAAATAGAAGAAGCACTACATTTAATTTTTTTTTTTTTGACAAAGTTGAGCTTAATGTTGAAGAATTTACACTAAATTCTTGGTTGAAATAATTTCCAAAACCATTGGCATCATTCATTGTTCCATAAATTTCATTGTCATCACAGAGAATAACTTGGATTCTCTGTCTATATCTTCCAACATAATTATCAGGACTTCTTACATCGACAAAACTTGAAGCAACACAAAAAACACAAAGCAAACTACATTCTTAACATTCATTACTAGTTTGAACAGACATATAAGATACAATTTGAAAACAAATAAAGGGGCTCATTGAATAACAGGAATGAATGAACAATAAAATTCAACTCTCACATAGGAGACAGAATACTTGAGGGATTCATTTGGAACTCAATCCAAATTAAAGCTATTAAATATGTAATTATATAAATATAAGAAGATAATAGAAAATATATTTCTATTAGTAGCTTAAGTAGCAAAAATTATAAACATATATGATGTGAAGAGAAAAGTTCAATCATCCGCTTTATTGTTCTGCCACTTCTGATAAAAATTAACCCACTTACACTATCTCAAAAGAAATATATATACATAAAAAATTGCCTTAGTATCAATTTGGACACAGTTTTAGGATCCACACACAAATATCATTTTTCTCCATAGCTTACTGTTCATTCTGGTTTTGGGTGGTTTTTAATTTTTTTTATTTGGTTGTGTTTTTCTACCTTATAAATAAGTCAGTTTGAGTTATGATCTCAATTTTAGCATGGGTTGTATCCCATTTTACTATTTCTTTGTGTTATTCTTTTTTTTTTTTTTGTATTTTAGAGAGAATTCTTTTCATCACACTCTGCTCGGACGGAATTTAGTAGAACTTTAATAGATCTAAGTGGTGATGAAAAGTAGAGTGCTCCTAGGGACTACTCAGACCGGTTCCCACCCCGGGAGTTCTAGATAAAAAATACAAGCTAAAGTCCCTTGCAAGGAACCTCTCTCGCCTCACAGAAGTCGCAGTTCCTGAAGAAGTAAAGGAAAATGAAAACTCTGTGGAAGCAGCCCTCTTTGAGAATCACGACAAGCAATGTCTTCAGCTGGAGCAGATGGAAACAACCATCTCCATAGCCCAGGCTATTTTGTTTTGTTTGTGGCTTGGTCCGACCAATCTAAGTATAGATTATCTACTGATTATAGTTTCTGTATGTAGTTGCTGATATAGTAGCTCCAATCCAAGGATGGTATATGCTCATCCTCATTTTGTTTCTTCCTTCGAGTAAGAATTCTTGGTTCCCCTTCTGAGGGTGTCAGCTTTGTTTTCTTTAATGGAAACTGAATTCTCTCTCTCTCTCTCTCTATATATATATAACACTAATCCCGAGTCAACGCACAGCTCACTGTTGGTTCTTATCGACATATCTCCGAACACCCTTTTAAATTAAAATATAAAAAATGTCCCAATGTTGACCTTGGACACAATTTTCAACCAATAATTCTTCTATATGCCAAGTTTCCTAACAGGTAAGAATAAAGTCCCCCAAATACATGTCCCCCCTGCTCCAATTCATAGAAATTTTTGTTGAATAATTTCGATTCAGTTACATAAATTTGGTGTAAAAATTAATAACAATAATAATAATAATAGTTAATAGTTTGGCCTGCCATTAGGCCACCCAAAAATGTCACAACTCCAAATTTAAAGAGGACATTGGTGTCTAAATGAAAAATAAAAAATACGAAAGCACAACGAATATCCCATAAATATTCATAAACTAATTGTTCAATATCAAAGTGTTCAAAACCAGCTTTTGACGCCCACTTCCCCTTTTTTTCGTTTAAACAGTTGCAGCATCACCATGGAATTCCTTTCCAGTTTCAGAAAAGAATGCCTTCCTCTGGCGAGTCATGCCATGCCATGCCATCTGTCAGTTCCGAAGGAGAAACTTCTGAGGAGAATGCAGGGCATTTACTCACCAATTATCAAAGTTAGCAACAAATCTGCAGTGCTCACCTCCTTTCTTCATTTTTGGAACATAATATAATTGCCAAAGAATTCACATAGCTTATCATGTAGCAAGCCCCGTTGTTTTACAAATGGGGCACCAATTCTTAAGCATCAACCACTGTTTAATACATTCAGTGTGAAAATCATGCCCGCAATCCAGCGTACCAACATCTTCTCCATTGTTATATTCCTCCTGCACGCAAGCAAAACATCACATAAGCAGGAGGGAAAAAAAAGCCCCGAGGAAAAAAAAAAATTTCTTCAGAGAGGATAGAATATATTACCTGACAAACACAACAAGGTTCTGCCTCCACCTCAGTCCCTACTGCAACTACTGCAACATGGTGTTTCCGCTGGTTTAGATGTTTAAATATAGTTTCTTCACTCAATCCGGTGCTAACATTACCAATGCGCTCTTCCAATGCTAACAACTCCTAAGATTTGAAAAGATAAAGAGGTTGAATTAAACCACATACAAAACAGACAATAAAATTTAGATACCCTGGAAACCTCCTCCTTTACCTCGTATGACATATTATCAACATCTAGCCGCATATCTCTATGCCTATCATGAATATCAGCCACCCCAAAAAATACTGATTGGTCAAGAATCATGACATCCTGATGCACAATAGAAGTACCAAGTCAAAATCAGATATTACATTATTAGAAGAAAACAAATAAAAACCAGTCATTTGTCATGGAAAATCAATGGCAGGACATCTCATGCTAATTTGTTAAGCATGCACATTGCACACCCAGGGGAATTATACATAAAACAGCATACTTCTTGCCAATGCATTAGGCACAGGAAGCATCTATTCATTTAATTAAGTGACCATATAGAATGCTATTTTTTAAGTATAGACGTAATCCAAAACTTAAGTAACTAAGTGGAAAGAAGTACTGTTCTGTTTGACAATGCATGATGCTTTATTTTCTCATCACCTCTGGCCACCATTGTAAGCTTAACATAAAACATCCATGGAATCATTCTTCAAGATTTAGAGGGGAAAAAAAAATAGGGCTTCTTGATTCCCAGCCAAGAGACACGACCAACAATAATGCATATAGAAAATGGATTATGTACGTCTATCCCTCCACTTAACATGTATCTACTAGATGTGCTTGCAATATACAACAGAATAATAAAAAAACTAACCTCAAAACGCAAGCTTTCACCCCTACGCATGAGATCCAAAACATTGCGAATCTGCTACAAAATATAAGAAATATTGTAAGTTCTACAAGAAATTTGTTTGCCAAAAGTCTGTTAACATTAAATACTTGAAAGCTAGAACAGGTATAGTATTGCACAAACACCTTATATAAAAATGTGTGTAGAGAGTCAATAAATTTAAAATTAAAATTAAATTTTTTACAAGTTAGAACGAGATTTTTCTCGTACATATGATAGCTATTCAAATTTATTTATATTGCTTTACAACATGTTTCCATCCTATCTGTCATCAGTAATGAAGCTTCAAGCAATGAAATACAAAAGACACTTTGTAAGATAATGAATACTGCTTGTTGTATTTTGAGCCAAATAATTGTTCTAAATCTAATTAGATGTAAAATGATTATCAATATTTCTTCTGTCAACAGGATTTAAGGTGACTTTGCATTCAACAAAGTAAACCATTCTTTGTCCACCACAATTCTTGGATGAAATGATAAATGCTCATCTTATGGTATAATAAGCAGAGGAAACTTGATCATCTTGCCAAATTGGTAAGAAGTTTAGGAATGTTTAGTTGATTTAACCTCCTATCAATTCCAATCTGAAAAACTCAGCCAAAAAGAGTGTAGAACAGACCTCAGAAACAAGAAGCCTGCCTCTTCCTTCACTATTAGCAGCCAAAGTTCGCAATGGATAGGGAATTCCAAGCACACCATCACCCTGTCTCTCCATCCAGGATGCTGATCTTGGATATGATCGATGATGCCCTTGATTACCAGTTCCAGAAGAATGCATTGTTTCTTCAGAGGAACCAGGAGGACCTGAAGGCAGTAAAGAATGTGTGCTGCTCTGGCCCCCGGAATCTACACCAGCAGAAAACAGTGATCGACGAACAAATTCAGCTAATCTCCGAGAATTTCTTGATGGAGGGTTTGGATGAGAAACCCAAGCTGGAGCTGATAATGGATGGACACCTGAGCTTGAGCTAGTCCTAGATGTGGAAGCAATATTTCCAGGAACACTTCCATTTCCTCCAGGTATGCTTCTATTTGCTGGGTTTCTAGCTGAAGTTCTCAACTCAGTGGCAGGAACAAACATAGGATGTTCCCATAAGTTTCTCGCAATGCTTCTTGAGCTGGCATCTTCTCTATCAGGCAAAGTGATAGAACTAGAAGAGCTGCCAATTCTTGAGCCAGAGCTTTCATTCCACCTAAATGATGGCACATTTTGTGGCAAAGGTGGAACAGGGATAACAACAGGTTGACCATGAGAAGGTGCACTATCTACCCCTGGTGATGACCTAAATTCTAAAGAACGATCAATTGGAAGAAGTCTTGACGGCCGGTGAGAAGATGGTACATTGGAACGCCTAACTACACTCCCTGTAGAAAATAAACTAGGGGGTACAGGTTCTTGATTTGAAGGATTTATCCTTAAACGAAAATTTCTTTGGGAAGTTTCTGGCCGTCCTGCCACTGCCGAGTCAGGAATGCTATCAGCAGCTAATCCTCTTAGACCTAAACCAAGTCTGGGGTTCACCTGTTCTGATGGAGCAGATATACTTAAACTGCTGCCTGCATCATAACGGGGAGGAACACCAGGCCATGCACCACTCTCTGAGCACTGAAAGAAACCAGAACTTTCACTGACTGAGGATTGTCCAATATGTCCCTCAACTGCCTTTCTTTTGCAGGATTGACGGCGGCCATCCAATGAACTACCTGGTCTACTGTCATTCTCTTCAACCATGAATCCATTACTTCCAGAAGGATGTAAGAACGAGCCAGAACTACTAGCAGGAGAAACCCGTTCATTTTGTGCTCTACTAGACTTGTAAGCGCCAGAGCTTTCCATAAGTGGACTATTATCACTACCATGACCCACAAAGCCTGCATTCAGATTAAGATTCTGCGGTATTGGATTGGAATTGGAACTCTGTACAAATTGAGGGTCCACATTAACACAATCTAGTGAGAGCATATTAGTTGGTTCATATCGCCTTTCTTCTAACCTTGGGCCAGCTCCAGTGCAAGTGCTTGCAGAAGAAGACCATCCATGTTCAGACTTCTGCTCTTCACGGCTCTCCTCATTTTGTGCACCGCTTGAACTGGGTTCACCCAAACTCCAACCACTCAGATTATGCCGTTCTTGATCAACAGGACTAACATATGGATTGTTCATGCGACTAGGTGATAGCATAAATTCTGGTAATCGATCTTCTGCAGGATTTTGCACATTATTCCAGCAGATTTGCTGATCTATAATGGCATTACTCGATGTAGATCCATGATCAAAGTCCAACATTTCTGGCAAGGAACCGATAACACCCCTCTGCCCTTGCATCAGGGCTGCTATCAATGTACCTTACAAGTTATATGCAAGCGCTGCAGAGAAATCCAATGCAAACAGCACTACCGGACTTCTGCAAAATATGGCGAAGAAATATAAAGTTTAGAAAAGTAAATTTATTGCTGACAAACTCCAAAAAGAATATAACTTATACCATAACAGATCAGAAGTTGCACAAGAGTCTTAGTAAGCCCAAGAAGCTAAGGCACTATACTTAACTTTGATGCTGGAATGGAACTTCAAGCCACCTACATTACAATTTGTATCAGCTACTCCATCTAACTTACATCTGCTAGGTTTGTTTTCTCTACGAAAGAATCAGCAAATAATTTTTTTATGGTATTAATTATATGATCTACTTTATTTGCTTTAGTTTTGAACAAAGAGCAGACCACAGAGTCTCGTTTTAAGGGTTAAAGGTAATAGGAAGGCCCTTGCTATTAGCAACTAACATTTCATAATTTTTTTTATTTGAAGCAATGGATTGGTGCAGCCATGCTTGCACAGAAGCTAGGTTAAGACAAAATTACATATGTCAACAACAATTTCAGAGCAACAATCTAAAACATTTATATAGCAGAACAAACACATAACAACTGGAGACAACTGATATCACATAAAGCACAAAACAGAAAAGAATATTCAGCTCAAAACCATAATCAAGTTCAGTACAACAATGAAAAAGTGAAATCCCAGATAGGAATAGGACCACCACTCCACAACACCCAACAAAAGGATTAAGAATCCGCCTTATATCTGATTATCGAGGAGAGAAAAAGAGGAAAACTGAATTTAAAACCCGGAAACAAAACATGAAAATGAGATTAAGAGAGAGAAAAGTTTCATTCTTTCTAAAACTTCATGGTCAAACCAGAAATCCATAAGCCAAATCTAATTTACAATCCACCTGTATCAGATAAAAGACTCTTCAAAAAGCAAAAACTAGTTTAAACTTCAAACAGAAAATTCAAAAAAGAAAAAACACAACAGCAGCAGCAGCAGCAGCAACAGCAACACCAAAATAAAACAGAACCAAAAAATCTTCTTTTCAAAAAAAAATCTTTTTTACTTCATAGATTAAACCAAATAATAAAGGAAATTTTAAAACGAAACATTTGAAGTTTTTTTTGAAAAAAAAAAAGAAAAGAAAGAAAACCATCCAACCCATAAACCGATCAAGCCAAAAGAACAAAGAAAGAATCAAAAGAAAAGGAGCTTACCAAGAAATAAAAACATAAAATCTTGATCGATCTAACAATCTGTAGAAGGAAAATCAAAGATTAGCAAAAAGAAAAATCTAAGAAAAAAAAAGCCTCTTCCTTTTTTCCGTTTGAGATGTTATGTTCTACCTCTTTCTCTTGAAGAAACAAAAATAAAAAGAGAGGGGAGAAAAAAACCCAGAAACAAAATGAAGAAAGAAAAAGAGAAAGAGGTAGGCTTTGAAGAAGGATGAATGAAGAAGAAAGAAGAAGAAAATGTGTGATGGGAGAGAATACAATGTAAATGCAAAGAGAAAAAAAAAATTAAAATAGAAAGATTAAGAGAGGACAGTAATGGTTAATTTACCAAATAACCAAAAAAAATTATACATCATATAAGTTAATTAAATAAATAAAAATTACCATTGCACATTACTTTTCAAAAATAATAATAATATATTAAAAAAATTAAAGTTTAAAAAGGACAAAAGAGGAGGAAGGGAAGGCAATTCAGAGCATCCAATCTAATCTACCTTCTATCATCAACATCAAACAGCAAACAACTCATCTAATCTTTAAATCCTTCAAAAAAGAAATAAATAAATAAATAAATAAAAATAAAGGCACCTGTCTGTCTCTGTCTCTGTATGTATGTATATGTGTGTGCTGGTGGTGTTGTGTAATGTGTACCCTATTGGGCCGCTTACCAATACCAAATGCCACTCTCAGCTCAGGTCTCTGTCTCTTTTTTCCTTGTGCTTTCCCTATAATTTACTTCCACCACATTCTTATTCTAAAAAAAAAAAAAAAAAAAAAAAAGCTAATTATCAATTAAATACAGTGTAATGGTACAAAGATTAGCAGCAAATTAAATTAAATTAAGATGAAAGAAAAAAGAGACCCATCTCCCTCGCTCTCCTCTCCCTATAATGGTGCGGCGTAGGCAAGCAGCCCCACCCGCGCTGTTTGTTTGTTCCCATCTCCCTCACGCCAAGCACCTCTCTATCTCTCTGCCCTTTTTCCCTTTTTTTTTTTTTTTTTTTTTTTTTTAAGCCCTTCACATGATGCCTCTTCCGTCCCTTCAAAAATTAAAGAAAAAAAAAAAACGTCGTGTTTGTGCTGAGACTGTGACAATAAGTTTTTTTGAAAAAAAAATTAAAAATGTTGAAATGCACACGTGGCATGGTTATAGTTATAATGAGTTGGACCCCACAGTTAGATGACTTAGATTTTCCTCTTTCACCTAAAATCTTATATTGCTCCTTGTTTTCTTTTTTGACTATCTATTAATGGGTCATTGCTGTGATTTTTTTATACTGTTATAGAGAGGGAAAAAAAAAAAATCAATCATTTACTAGATGGGTGTAAATACGAATGATTGACCAAAATGGTTTTAATTTCTTTTTGAGTAAGCTGTCGGCATTTTTTAGGTGGAACGGATCAAAGACGTGGGTTGCTGTTGGCATTGGCTAGTGCGACTAGTCCCTTGTGTTGCGTTGGTATTTGCTTTTTAGGTACACATTGCACAGAGTAGTAGTATCTTACAATGACAATATGCCATTTATTATTGTTACTTTTCTTTTGGGGTTGGCTTGAATGAGGTGTGAATGCAAAGACACACAAATCCCTTTGCAAGCGCAATCTTGCTTCCTTCTAGGTGCTTTTACCTCTTAACTTCCTTCACATCTCCATCGTGGGCCTCTTATTCTTTGTAATGTTTGATGGTCCTTTTATTTATTTATCTTTATATATATATATATATATATATAATGTTTGAGTTTTATTTATGTGTAGACTCTAACCCGTCCAACCACATGTATTTTGCTTATATAACCCATTGCGTAATCCCACATTTCAAAGTGTGCTTTGAATACTAATCAAACAAAGATAAGATTGATTATTATTCCTCCACTCAAGTGAATATTTATAAAAACTCAACTCTCTCTTACCCCACGCTTTTAGCAAGGTGAGAAAAATACTTGCCAACCTAACCATTTGCAGAAAATGCCAAATTCTTCCCCACTATTATCAAACACTTATGATGCCAATGTTGTTGTATATCACATGAAAAAAAAAAGAAACAGCAACTCCCCACGCTTTGACACGGTCGACATTGGAGTCTAATTGTATTAAAAAGAAAATTTTGGTAATTACTTTTGACCTTTCGTTCGAAAGGATATGCTCACAAGTCACAAACATCAGGGCCATTGGGTTTTTTTTTTATTATATATAAAAGTTGAGAAACCAAGTGAGGGGCCAAATTGGTGGCGCAACTAGGCAATTACTCTACGAAGCGTGTTTAGTAATAGCTTTAAAGAAAGGTGGGTGTGTGGGTTATTGAAGCAAACTTGTTTATGGGGGGAGGCAAAACTCATGCCCTATACAAGGATTTTGCAACAACATAAAGATTGAAATGACCCACCTTTTTATTAACATGGGTGAACATGAGGAGAGGTGGAGTGGAGGTTGGATCTGCGAGAAATGAATAAGCACATGCTATTGCTAGATCTTCCTCATAATTTCCCTCTAAATAACAAGAGCCACGGAGAAATGGTTAAAAAGAAAATTTGATAATATCAAACATATAATGGCTCATAAGAACTTAATTAGTTGCCTTGTTGATGCCGCCACCATCACTCGATTTCTGCCTTGACTTGTAAGAGCAATAAGTATTTTCTGTGAGAGAATAATTAACCATCTCAAGCCGAGATGATGAAAGCTGGTTCACCCAGCATATTGTTGCGGAGTCATTGGACGAAGACGTAAGATCATGGGAAAAAAGGATTTAAAAAAAAAAGATGGCAAGCAATTATCATAAAATTGTCCTAATAGCTGTCCTTTGGCTACAGAATAATTAATAAAAAATAATATATACTGCAAGAAATGGTGCTGGGTGGTTGCACATCAAACAAACCAAGCTTAAACCTCTTTAAAAATTGAGAAGAAAGCCCCAGAAGATTACAAGAAATAGCAATTATCCACTTGAAAATTTCACTTAACTGGCTTTTCCATCAAAGAACCTGATCTCAAAATTAATTCATCTGTCACGGTTAACTTTGCATTGTATTGTTATTATTATTATTTCATATGGATACGTACCTAACAAGGAAAATACATAGCAAAGTAATGCATACTCCATCAGCATATGGAGTCACTTTCTACATTCAAATCACAATGAAGGCACTGACATACTTTTCTTGAAATTTAACTTGTACTGCCAAGAAAACGAAGGTTGGTGTACTTGGCGCGCCGAATATGCATATCATCAAAAATGAAAATCAATAATTAGCAGAAATTGTCCGTGACAGGCTGCCAGAAGCATTAAGAGCCAGAAGGTTGAAATGCACCGAACCATGTTCATCATTTAAATGGAGAAATTAAGAGTGGTCTGACTATGTAAGATTTGGTGAAAACTTTACCAAAGAAACAAAACAATGAAGCAAAAAAAAATTACTAAACACAAATCTCTCTCTTTCCTCAGTACTGCCTTTGCATAAAAAGTGAAGAAGCACGTATACTAATACGGTAATATGACACGGACACGGCGATACAATGATTTTTAAAATTAAGAACACGACACGAGCACGACACACTGAGTATTTTACACCATGCACATGATTAGATTTGAAAGATAAAATTAGGTGTTTTATTTTTATTTTCAGAATATAAAATGTGTATTATTTTTCATTATATAAAGATGATTTGTTAAAAAAAAAAGA
Organism: Mallotus repandus; assembly: GCA_949671775.1. Classification (NCBI taxonomy): domain Eukaryota; kingdom Viridiplantae; phylum Streptophyta; class Magnoliopsida; order Malpighiales; family Euphorbiaceae; genus Mallotus; species Mallotus repandus. The sequence continues at coordinate 4,462 of CATIWM010043790.1, read as the reverse complement.
AGTTAGCGTGATAAAACAGAAATTTTATGAAATTTAAATCATTTAATTAATTATTTATCATTGTCATATATAAGGCATATATAAAAGTGACCAATATATATGATATCTACAAAAAAAAATGGAGCTATTATTACAAAGAGAAGTTTCAAATTATTTAAAAATTGACTATAATCATTTAGCCAACAATCTAACTGACTATAATCATTTGGCCAACAATCTAGCTACTAATACCATATACATGACATATACAAAATGTGATGATAAAAAAATCGTATCCTAAAAAGTGTCGTGTTGTATCCTTCATGTATCCTAAAAATAAAAAAATAATAAGACAAGTATCCGATCAGGACTCGACACTTGTGGGATACATGTGGGACACGTATCGGACAAGTGTCGAATCGTGTCAGTATCCAAAATGTATCGGACACGGATACTCCACACTATTTAAAATATCAATGCTTCGTAGATAAAAAAATCACCATAACAGAAGCTAACAGAGATTCTGAAACACACACACACATATATATATATATCAAGTCCATAGACAAAGTGGAGCAAAAACTTTATTCGTTCCGTACAATTGGAAAACAAGAATTTGCAAAATAGATGTGAACTACCATGCAAATTGTCTCACCAAGAAATCATGCATACGGAGATTCACATGGTCTAACAGATGGGAAAGCAAAACTAACATAACATTAAGTAGAGGCTTTGTCGCCTCGCTCATGGTGACATACCGTTCAATGTACTACTCTTAAATCTGGAGCTGAAAATAACAGCACAAAGTAACTGAGTTTAGGTTTAAACATTCTACTATCATGAGATTTGATATCAAAAGGCAATTTTTACAGTACTCTTAAGTGGCTGAGAAAATAAGGACCATAAATCAAGTGATTCAACCTGGTTTAATTGCATAAGAATTTATTCAGGCCATATCATGATATTGCTATCTAGGTCTGCTACAAGCAAAGAAACAATACAAACACCAGGCTTAAACCATGGTAATCATTCTAAGCCAAGAGATATTGCCAGAATGGTGAGGGAGAACAATGTTCTCATCCCTTAATTTACAAAGACACATCTATTACTGCAACTTGAGAACTAGAAAATAGATAGGCCAAAGAAAAATTGACATAATTAAAGCAAGGGAAGAAAATTTCCCACATGACACAAGTACTAGGAAACGCTCCATCACTGGCATTACAGCAGGAGGATGAAAACAGGCGAAGAAGCTGATACTCAGAGAGCATTTTTTTTTTATCGAATTTGAATATACCACCATCCAACACATCAATCTTGTTCTGATCCCGCAGGAGGGGAAAATGCCTATTATTAGACATAAGGTAAATCTGCACATAAAATTACCAGACAAATTGCTAATTGTTTCACAAGAGAGGCTGAAAAGTAAAATTACAATAGACATTTGTCATTCATTACCTCAACTGACGATGCCCTTCCGCTACATGAAATCTCCTTCAAAACAACAATTAATAGTACAAGTTCTTCATTTAAACACTATGTGTCCCCCAAAACTTTAACGTCTTCAGTTATTTTGTCTAAATAACATAGATAGGTTCCTCAAACAGGAACCTCTTCTTCTAAATGGATTTCAAACTCCTCTCTTTTTTAGCTGCGCATCAAATTCCTTAATACAACTTCTGAACTCCTTATAGCTGTGTATAAAATTCCTATGACCTCTAAACTTCATAAATCAATTGTTTCAGCCAATAATATAATCCAGCAAGGTCAATATTCACATGTTTCCCAAAATCAATACTTCCAACATTCCTTTGGGGTGTCAATCCACAAGATCATCCAGCTCTATGTAATCTCCCTCTATAATGGATACTAATTGTTGAGTAGTTTCCTCATCTACAAGCACGTCATCACCAGGAAGTCCAGATGTCCTAACCTGCATACCAGGTGGCCCACAAAAATAAGTATGACTGCATGAGTAATTTGAAGAATAAATCGACAATATTATCAAAGAATGCATTGCATGGATGTAGAAACTAGATAATCTTAAGCCACAAAATTATGACAATACTATTCAGTTATACGTGCTCACTATCACATACTTCAAAATGCTAAAAAAAAAAATGTAGACAGGGCATTAAAGTTAAAAGTAGATGAGTGATGACAGAAAAACAACCACAGTTGGAACAGTGAGACTACAAGACAAAAAAGAAAGATATATGGATAAAGCAAAGAATCTTTCAATTGTAATACACAAAACAGGTGAAATCTGTGAGCAAGACAGACTTGAATGTAAAATCAAACAATTTAGTGTCATTACTAATGTGCATCTGCCAATAATTGTGCATCTGCCAATAATTGTGCATCTGCCAATAATTGTGCATGTGAAACATGCACGCAGATGAACAAAGACAAGTTCATTAGTAGAGCATGAAATGCATCAACTGAAATATGGTAAATCAAGCACAAAAATAGTTATTGCAATAAAGATTGAATCACAGGAGAAAGATTCGATAGAACTTACTAGCTTACTAGAATTAGATTTAAATTGGATGGCTGAAGGAAAGCGAAAATTAGAGACAGGAATAGGTCCTGCAGTGTCTTGATCATCCAACTTGGTACCCGTACTGACAGGAAATCTTGACAAATCAGTCTTACTATCAACAGAGCTTCTATGATCCAATTTACCATCAACAATATCAGGGGTAAGAAATCCATCATGCTGAGTGCCAACATGACGAACCGCAGAAACACTTTCTTCAGCACAAGAACTCAATACATTCTCAGAAATACTATTTCCAGCGCGAGATTTGGCAAAAACTCGGCATAGGACATAAGAGACCTACTCAGAAACACAATAAGTAGATGAATTAAAACAAACAAGCCATTGCCAATAAACTACTAGGAATTCTATCTAAACACAGAGCATCACAACCCTAAATAATTTGTGATTGCAATAACATATCAAATTAAAATCAGCTAACCATAGCATTACAATCAAATTGAAAAACTGAAGCATAATAATAATACCTTAACATGATGAATTAGGGCATACTCGTACAAGACCCAATCAGTCCTAATTGATTTTTTAACAGAATTCCCCAAATAAAACACAAATTTAGCCCTAGTCCCAATCACAACCTTTCCACCAGAGTCAACCACATCCCGAACCCGACCGCTACTCCTCCAATACCCTCCTTTAGCCCTCCTTCTCCTTAGCTCCTTCTTCAAAACCCTAACTTTCGTATAGCAATACCAGTGCCGTTTCCTCCCTTTGTAACCATATGCATAGCACGCATTTTCCGGCAAATCAAAAGGCTCATAATCGTACAGCTTCAGTTCCTTAATCAAATCATACCTCATCGTATCATTATCACAATCCCCACCGCCGGCGTTGTTCTTGCTCGTAAGATAATAGCAGAGAAGCTGCTCATCAGAAGGGTAGAATCGAAAACCTGGTGGAAGAAACGACATCGTTTTAGGGTATTTTTTTTTCCGGCCTTCGGCGACGAGTCCGGCATGCGAGAGAGAGGGTCAAGTAAAAACAGAGTAGCAAAGGAAAAAATGATAAATGGGTTTAAGGGGTTTGTATATAGGCGAAAGATGCGTGCCCTTGAAGCTTCCAAGTCACTACAGTTTCTCTATCGACTACGTGTTCCTTATTTTTGGCTCGGTTTTTTTCTCCCATTGGGAAAGTGGGGCCAATGCTGACATGGCCGTCTTCTATTGGATCGGTGATGCTCTAAAGAGATGACGGAGACTAGGCGTTGTTCTAGTGGATTAGAGAGTGGAACTGATAGACCGACCGCAAAGTGCACGAACAAATTGATTCTCGGCGTGCCAACTGTTGCCGGTGGTGCGGGATTGGCTGTGGGATTGACTGGAGACCGGTGGTATGAAAAGTTGGTGTTGTCAAAACTAGTTTTATCATTGTGTAGCGGAAGCTCCAACGCAACTGGGCGAGAGTGTGGGGTATCAGAACACGTGGCGTTGGTTAATGAAACGGATAGAACGGTGGCGGCTGGGAACGTGTCAATTAAAAGGAGGCGAGTGTCGAAAGTTGAGTATAGTTTAGATAAAAGAAGGCAGAGGAATCTTTGAACAAAAAATGGAGAAAATTGGAACGTGTGTTTCCAACATGGGGAGCATGAGTATGAAATGTCCGAAACCTAGGACCAGCACTTTTCTTAGCAAAACTATTTTTAGAATCAAAATCAAATTATTTGGGCCTCGGCTAAACCCAAAGACATCTTTCCCTAAGCCCAAACCCAGCTTTTAATAATTACTTTTTTTTCTTTGAACAAGGCTTGTAATAATTACTTACAGAATTTTCAAAATTAATTTTTTTAACTTTTTTTTTTCTTTCAAGTGTAAACTACTAATTTTTTCCTTTTTTAGGATTATTTTTTTTAACATTTTTTTATAGTTTTTTTAAATTTTTTTAATATTTTTATTTTATACTATTTTTATCTATTTTTTAATTTTT
>CATIWM010043772.1:0-13592 GCA_949671775.1 Mallotus repandus | reverse complement strand
GCTAAGAAGAGGTTTGCAGATTTTAGGAGCAGAGTTGTGATCCCACGGGTTATACACAGCCGTATCTAGGTTGTGTCAAGTTTCTTTTGCTAGCTTTCGGACGAACACACAATTCAGGGAAGTGCCCCCTTTATTTCTTTTTCCTCAATTTCGTTTATTGTTAATTTTCTTTTCTATTTTGTTGTCATTGAGGACAATGCCATGGATAGTGTGTGTGTGTGGGGGGGGGGGGGGGGTGCTTGATAATCTAATTAATCTGAATGTTAGTTTTTCTATTTTATTTTATTTAGTACTATTTTATTTAGTTAGTTAAAAGAAAAAACAACAATTTTTTTTCTTTTGGTTATTTAGGATTTATTATTTTTCAACTCGTTTCCCATACTGTTAATTTGATTGTCCTGAAGAAAATTTTTGTTTAAATCTTTACATACTCTATCACACTTGGGATTGTATTAGTGTATAAGCTTGTTTCTTGATTAATTACTGAACTATCGAATGGTCTATTAATTAAGATAGTTGTACATAATTTTTATGTATGGAGAATTTAGTTTTTATGATCTAAGCATAAACCTGGATATTGAAATTGTGCATGATTTTAGGAAGGGTTGCATATTTGAATTTTAGTTTAAAAAAAATAAAAAAAAAACTCTCATTCTTAAAGTAAGAGCTATATTTAAAACAAAATCTTATGCGCTCTAAATCTACTCCAATGCCCTAATTAGGGTATGAGTATCTAAAGGAAATACTCAACGGTGTCCACGCTTAGTAATACAGGAACAACGGGGGATCACTTTGAGTTGAAAGATTTGAATTAAGAAAAAATAAATAAATAAATAAAGTGAAATGGAGCATAAAATGCATTTACTAAATAAAAAAATTGAGAATCTTTATGTTTCCCTTCTCTGTTTTTTTGTTCACTTGATTTCAAAAGGTTGTGTGCTTGGGTTATGATTAGTAAATTATTCATATATATTGTATTTTTATCTAACTATCTTCTTTAGAAAATATTTTTCGGTCTTAGTGTTATCAATTTTCATGTCTTAGAAGCTGTATGACTTAGGTTGTGATTTGAGTTAACTGTTTTCAAAGTTGGTTTTTGGTTGAGGACAAGCAAAGTGCCAGTGTAGGGGAATTTGATGTGCATATTATTTACGTGTCTTAGAGTTGAATTTTTATAGATTTTAATAGAAAATAATTTAATTTAAATAGTTTTTGGGTTTAATTAGGAGTTTTTTTAGTAATTAGTATTTGATTAGGATTTTTATTATTATTTGTCTATTTAGGAAGATATATTTAGTTTTTAATTAATGTTTATCTTTTGAGTGTAGGTGGACCCCGGGCAATTAAAGAGCAAATGAAGAATTTAGAGTTGAATTATCAAAGCTTCCAAATCCTGTGTAAAACTTCGAGCCAATTGCAAGCCATGTTTGAGCCATCCGGAGCCAATTACATTTTGGACGTCACCTAGCTTTGTCGCAGTTTGTCTTTGCCATATCCAAGCCGTGTGATGATTAAGAAGTATCCTGTTTTGCAAATTAAGAAGATTTGAGACCAAAGAGGACTCTCCCTAACCATAGTTTTATATAAAGGAAATTAAAACACTTTTTGAAGGGAGAGACGAGGAGGCAAGATACACAGTGACAGCGGAAGAAAGATCGACAATTGTTAAACAACTTTATTTTTATTTCATCTTTTTATTTTTCTATATATCATGTTTATCGATTTCTCCATAGCCATACATGGCTAATTCTCTTTTAGAATCTTGGTTAGGAGTAGCTATACCATTATATGAATTGAACACAAGTACTTTTATTTGATTTGAATTTCAGTTAATTCTTTGTGTTGCAATATTATCTAGTTCTCATTCCAAGCCTGTTTGATTGCATATTTATGGATAAATTCACCAATGAGAGTTAGGGAAATTTATTAGCTTAAGAACACTTAGAACTTAGATCTTTCGACCACGAGAGTAGGCGAGATCTTCGGGGAGTCACGACAGTTTAATCACAGTGACAAATTAATTGCTAAAAGTCTTAATGAGCTAGGATTAACTTATTAATCACGAGAGTAGGTTAGATTTTAATCCTTGCATGCTCAATTGAACTTGAGAGAGTCTTTAGGTAATTTAGAGCAATTACCCTTAACTGAATTCCAAAGATTATTTGCTTAATAATGTGTTCAAGATTAGAATGGAATATTAAAACTAAACCTAGATTCTAAGCATTAAATATCTGATTCTAGTTTAGTTTATTTTGTTGTTATTTATATTTTATTATTGCTCAACTTCTTTTACTCAGTTTGCTAGCTCAGTTATAGGTAAAGCTAATTAGTAGTCGATATACAGTCTTCGTGGGAACGATATCTTATGTGCTACAATCGCGACTCGTGCGCTTGCAAGTTTTGAGAGCAACAGTAGATTGCATGGTGAGATCTTGGATCTTAAACTCTATCTCAAAAGAAATTGTGGAGGCTTTCATTTACACAACCACAATAAAGGAATTATAAAATGTGTTGCAAGAAAGGTACGAAAAATGTAATGGGCCATTACTTTATCAGTAGTAAAAGGAGATTAGTAATATAACCCAAGGTACCATAAAGGTGGAAAAATATTAAATAAAATTGAAAAAATTATGGGATGAGCTCCCATTCTTAATGCCAATTCCGATCTACACATGTGTAGTAGCAAAAGGTGGTTTTAGATTTAACTTCATTTAATAGGCTAATGCATTTTTTAATGGGGCTTAATGACACTTATAATCACATTAGAAATTAAATTATTGTTATGGCCCCACTGTCATTAGTAAATAGAGCATACTCGATACTCGATAGTGTTGAGTGTTTAAAATTAAAGGGATGTACATGCTATATTTCTTGACAAAAATGAGAATATGGCAATGTTTATAAGAGGTTAAGTTAGCAAGAAAGAAAATGGAGAAAGAGACTTTGAGAGAGGCAGAAGAGGTGTAGATGGAAAAAATGGTGGAAGAAAGTTTGGATATGGTAAAAGGTAATATAAAATTGTGACTAGTGCAACATGGATGGGCATTCACAAGAGAATTATTTTAAGATACATAGATACCATGAGTGGTATAAGAACTTGAGAGAATATAAGTCAAAGAACTCGAGTAGCAATAGGCAAATGAAAAATATAGCAAAAACACTATTAAGCTTAGAAGAAGAGTGCACTACTGTAGATGGAAAGGATTGGTCACAAGCTACCAATATTGTCTTGATAGTGCAATAGTAACTTTTGAAGCTCTTAAAAAAAATGCCGATTGAAAGCAAAAGCCAAGTGAATTTTTCCCATATTAAAGACTTGTATATATGACATCTTATTACTTTGCTTTTACAATATTTGATTGCATGACATTATGTACCTAGATGTTAGATAAGGGGACAGTATCCATAATTGTTCAGATATAAATTTGATGCAAAACGCACATCCAATAGCCCATTTCACATGTATACCTTCCATATGGTTTAATTAAGTAAGTAGAACATGTAGAAAATGTTGATTTACATCCTTGCATCTATCAGAAGTTTTACACATTCCTACTTTTTAATATAATTTGATATCTATTTTCAAAATTGCACATACAACAGAAATTAAATTCATGTTTTACCCAAATTATTGCTTATTGTTGGACCTATAGAGTGAAAAAAAACATTAACTATTGGTAAGCTTATAGGAAAGTTACACTTATTGAATACTTTAGTTTTTAAAATAGGAAGGTTGCATCTTATAATTAGCTGTAAGCACGAAGAGTGCAAGCAAATTACAGAAACTCTTGTAATGATTTGGCTTCCCTATCAACAAAATTCAAATTTTCAAAAATTTTCAATTGTTTTATATAGATCTTTAGTGTCCATATAAACATTATTCTGTTATTGGAACTCTATATATGCTTACCATAACGAATGATTTTAGTAAAAGCACATGGACTTTTATGTTAGTTCATAAAAAAAATAAGTTGTTCCTACAATAAAGGATTTCTTTGCTAAGTCCAATTTGAAAAGAAGATCAAAGTCATTATAACCGATAATGGTACAAAATTTACAAATACAAAGTGCTAAATTTTTTTAAAAGAATTAGGAATTTTGCACTAAAATACTTGTGTATATACTCCACAATAAAATGGAGTTGTAAAGAGAAAGCACAAACATCTTCTTCAAATAATAAGATTTCTTATATTCTAAGCCAATCTTCCTTCAAAATTCTGGTCATTCTCACTTCTTATAACCACACAAAATGTTAATAGGCTCTTACATTTGTTTTACATTAGCATACATCCTATGAATTGTTGTTTGACTATAAATCATATTATACTACACCCAAAACATTTGATTGCCTTTGTTATGCCATAAATGTCCTACCCCATAAAGATAAATTTGATACTTAACTTCGTAAGTGTATTTTTATTATGTATACTACGAGGAAAAAAGATTATAAAGTCTTTGAAATTAATTTAAACCAAATTTGTGTCACCAAAGATATTATATTTCATGAAAATACTTCCCCTTTCATCCATTCAAAAGAATGAACTTTAGAAATACCTTTACCATTTGTTCCTTTTAACTCAAATCTTAAACAAAAAACTAGAATTGCCACACACCAGCACTCAGACATCCCCACAAACACAACCTTCGAAATAATAACAGAAATTGAATCTTTGAATTCTCAAAGTGACACAATATAAACACCACTAAAAATTTAGAGAAGAAGTACAAGAGTAAGGTCAAAACTTGTTTGGATGTAGGACTATATGACTAATATGGCTCCAAATAACAACTTGTCAATAGCTTATGTTAATTCTATCATTGATAAAAATCGTACTACAAGACACAAAAAATACCTTTCCTTTCCAAAACTTATCAAATATAGATGGTAAACATATGGCTTTCTAGTTAAATCTAACTAATTTACAAATACCTATTTCTTACAATCAAGCTTATAAAAACAAAGGGTGGATTAATGCAATATAGAGTGACTTAAATGCTTTAGAAAAGAATAACACCTGAAAATTGACAGAATTACTTGGTGGAAAGAGGGCATAAGTTCAAAATAGGTTTACAAGATTAAATTGAAGCAAATGGTTCAGTTTATAGACTAAAAGCAAGGTTGGTAGCAAAAGGGAAGGGCAAGAATTGATTATCAAGATATTTTTTCTCCCGTGGCTAAGTTAGTAACAGTCAAACTTTTTCTTGCTATAATAAGTTGTAAAGAGTTAGTTTCCACATTAACTTTACATAAACAATGCATTCTTACATGGACTCTTGGATGAAGAGGTATATATGATACCACTAGAAGGTTATATAAAGGCAGCTCCAAGTCAGTTTGTAAATTGAAGAAAGGTCTTTATGGTTTAAAATAAGTATATAGGCAATATAATGAAGAATTTAGCACTAAGTTGAAGGTTTTTAGGTTCCAACAGTCACAATATGATAATTGTTTGTTTACCAAGCAAAGAGTAGTGAGTTTTACATCATTATTGATGTACATGGATGATGTATTGGTTGCTAGCAATGATATGGAAGAAATCAAAACATTAAAGGCCTATCTACATAATTTATTTACCATAAAAGACTTTCGAGAAGCTAAATATTACTTAGGCCTTGAAATCGCAAGATCAAAATAAGGGGTTTATGCTAATTAATGAAAGTATGCTTTAAGTGTAAGTAATGATGTTGGTTTACTCTGAGCCAAGCTTACCAAAACACCTATAACAAAAGGAACAAAGTTAACAACTAATGTAGTAGAAAAAATTTGACAATCCAAACTAGTATAAAAGGCTAATTGGTATAATTGATTCATGAATTGCCTGATATAACTTATCGGATTCAACAATTAAGCCAGTATGTCAGCGCACTCTCAAAGTTACATTAGAGTATAGCTTTGCATTTGTTAAAATACATCAAAGGTTGACTATCACATGGATTATTCTTTCCTGCCACTAATTGATTTTGCTCTAAAAGATTGCTCAGATGCTGATTAGGCTACATGCCTGGATACTAGGAGATTTTTAACCAACTATTGCATTTATCTTGGGACTGCCTTAGTGTCTGGAAGGTAAAGAAACAAACTACAATTTCAAGGTTCTCTATTGAGGCTGAATATAGGAGCCTTATTACAACTGTATGTGAATTGTAGTGGATCACTTAAATAATTGTCAATTTTAAGATCAACCCTCATCTTCCTATTTTGCTTTAATATAACAATAAGGCTACAGTATATATCACTGCAAATCTTATTTTTCACGAAAGGTTGAAACATCTTGAGATTGATCCAGTAAGTAACAAGTACAAAGAAGGCTTTGTCTCACCACAACACATGGGTTTTAAGTATCAACTTGTTGATTTGTTTACTAAGACATTGGTTGCTCCGTAATTTAACAATTTATTGTACAAGTTGGGCTTGGCAGATTATCACCAAGCTCCAACTTAAGAGGGGATGATCAAATATAATGTAATGTAACATTGTGGCTTATTTTTACCAGTAATTCAAGCATCAAGTCAAATTGTAGCAAGTGCAACAATTCATTAACATATTGTACAAAGAGCAATAGGAATATGCAGTAGGACAATAGTTGATGTGAAGGGCCTATGTAATCCTTTCAAAACCTCACATGTTGAATATTGAACACTGGTCCTATAACAGAAATGCGAGCTCGTCAAGGAAGAAAGGGACAAAATTAGTTATGAAATATTCTTGTAGAACATTCTTAAATTTACTACATGTCATTCTTTGATTCTCAGCTTTCATGTATATAAATCACGATATGTATTATTTTCTTTGAAATATGAATTTATGAAATCTTCTTTAAAATACAATTTATTTTTGTGCACTAGGCTACACAACGAACTTTATTTTCTCTATTTTCTTTAATTACACTTTCAATTATGAGTGTAACGATGTTCAGATGTGAAACTTTCTTTTTATAGGAACACCTATAAAACTTTACCAGGATGGTCAAGTGCTTGGCACGAATATTGCCCCTTGAGTTGTATACCCTCCTCTCCCATTTTTGTAAGGCAAAAAAAAATATATATAATAAAAGCTTTCTATAAGGACCAAAACTAGACAAAAATCATAATATTTTTGAGCGTCAACAAATGTATATATTTTGTTTATGTTTTGTTTTAATATTAATATATTTTGTTAGTTAATCTAATAGCATTTCTACGAATTAATAAGGCACATAAAATTATAAATTGTGTTACTTTTTATATGAATTTAGTGTGCGACATGAGATTATGTGGCGCATTAATTCATAGAAATGCTATTAGATTATATATATATATATATGGACCAATTCTTTTAATGTTATGAAGTGTTTATGGATCATGAATTAATGCCTTAATTTTGTTGTCTTAGCTAGCAAATAAACATATAAAATGATAGAATTTCCTTGAAAGAAAAGTCCATGCATGTTGGGGATTAGCATATGCATATTATTATTGGCGTGGTCGATTTCCAGGCCGCAAGGTAGGCAGGTGGTAAAGATTGCATATTTGGGTTAATTCAAGCTAGAGCACAAATAATTATTCAAGTTGGAGCATTCATAATCAATTTAACTCATACAGATATATATGGATATTTGGTCGCATATGTATTGCTTCAAGAATTATCCTTCTTCTCCTTCTCCAAAATAAATTGATATACTTCCCCATTTGATAATGTTATTTTTTTAAAATTCAAACCAATTGTATTAAAAAATATTGTTGAGTTGGATTTACTATGAAATTTATGTTTGAATAAATTATAAGAATTATATATTTTTTCATTTGCTAAGAAAACACAGACGCAGAATATTTTAATTTGTTAAGAATTTTGACTTGTATTAACTCAGAATTCTGAAATATAAAATTAATTGAATAAAAGTAAGTTTTTATTTTATTTAAATTTTTCATTTTTAATTAATTATAAACTAATATATTTCTAATTTAATTCAAATAACTACATTATTTAATTTTATTATTTTAAACCCATTTTATAAAACTTGAATTGTAATATCTATATCTTTTTAAAAATTATATTTTCAACAATTTTATTTATATTTTATATATTTTTAATTTTTTTGCAATACTTTATTTTTATTTAAAAATTTAATTATAGTAAAATATAAGATATTTTTACTATAAAAATTTATATATAATTATCATTGCCATCTTATTTTAATTTGGTAAAAGATTGAACCGTTTTAAAAATAAATTATAATTTTTTATATATTCACTATTTCTTTTTTTTTTTAGAAAAAAGAGCGAACTAAGACAAAAAAAAAAAAAAAAAAAAAAGCAGCGGTCATATAATGCAATGGCATCGAGAAAGGGAGAGATAGTGGGCCATAACTAAACTGAGTAACACTCCACTTTGGAGGGGACAAGGAAACACAATTATTCTTTATTTTTAACTTAACGTACCTCTTTTGTTCACTTGATTCCCAATAATTATCTTATTTTAAGTGGGTTATTCACTTATTTGTCAAATAGATTAACATTAATCCTTTCTCATCTATGAAGAAAAAAAAAATTTCCACTTTAAGATTAGGATTAACATTTTAAAAAATAACTTATTTTCAATATATATTTTTAATTTTAAATAATATATTTACGGTGACTAAAAATTAAATTTATAATTTTTTTAATATTTCTAATATACGATAGCCATAAAAACTCTAACTAATTGTGAGTTTCAGTCGAATGAACCTATAAAGAAGTAATTCTCTTCCAACATCTGAATTCTTCATATATAAGACTTGACCTTAATACTTCGTTTAGAGGAATTTCTGTTCTTTATCACTTAAATTAATATATGTTGATAAATTTATGATATATGAAGAAAATTTTTATCATTTAATTACTTAACTCTTAATTTATTTTCAATTTATATGTTGCTATATAGATAATTGATTAATATATTTTTTAAATTTTTATATCTTAATTAATATTAATAAATATGTATTAATTATTTAACAATTTAATATAATTAAAATTTTTAGTTATTATTAGGGAGTGCAAGACTTGCAAACCAACTGAACTAATTTAGTTCAATTTGCTTAGTTTATATTTTCAATTTTGTTAAGTTTTATACTTAAAAAATTTGGTTAACTAAAATAATTGAACAAATAGAATTTTAATATTTTTTATTCTTTTGAATTTTAAATTGTATAATAATTTAATAAAATCTAAAATAATTAATATTTGTAGCTATTCAGTTTAGTTCAGTCGATTTGATTTTTATTTGGTTCGATTTCTAATTTTAGTTCAGTTTAATTTTTATATGGTTCAATTTAATTTATTTAATTTGATAAAAAAAAACAGTCTAAAATCGACTGAGCCGATCGAAGGCACACTTCTAACTATTATCAACTAGAAGTACAACAAGCAATTGCAGACACAAATCATTACAAAATGAAAACACATGGGACATGATCTTCAACACTCCCGAGTAGAAAATGCTAGAGAAAACATGTAAAGGAAGAAGTAAAACAAGCAAACACAACTTTCCAACATAGAAAAACATAAAAAAGAGACATGTGACTGAAAAGGGCAGCAACAAGGTCCAATTTATAAGCATTGAATAATTTAGTGAATAATTTTGAAGAGATTCAAAAGTAAAACGGACACATAGATTGCTCCAAATCTCTTGCATTTTTAAGATTAAATTACATGGTGACTGGTATACCTAGGTCTAGAAGCCTCGGTGGTAAGGCATCTACTAAAGATGCCCACCAGTGACGGTTCGATCCCGCCAGTGCCCTCCTCCTCCACTTAAAAAAAATATATATAGTGACTAATATGAGTGTCATTTTTTTTTTTAAGAAAAAGAGAAGAAAGTAAAAAAAAGTAAACTCCTAATCTATTAATATTTTAAAAGAAATTATACTATTAAACTACTCATTTTTCAACAAAGATTATCACCTTAATTTGTGGAAAAGTATTAGTCATATGTATATCAATTTGAACACTAAATAAGATGAGCCTATATATGATTAAAAAAAAAAAAGATGAGCCTCTATATTTATATATATGTGTGATTGAGAGAGAGAGAGAGATATTTGGTATTTTAATGAGAGTATAGAGTTAGATTTTATAAAAATTACTTAAATTTTTATTTTATTAAAACTATTTGAATATATATTCACATTAATTTACATTTTAATTTGCAAATTCATACCATACATATTTACGATTAATTTTTTCTAAAAATAAAAATTTCAGTTAAAAGAAAGACTAAAGAGAAAAGATAAATAACAATATAAAAGAATCGGAAGAAAAAAAAATGTATTGATATTTTGAAATAAATAATAGAAGGTTAACAGAAAAAATGTGGGTCTTCAATTTGAACCTATGATCTAAAATTTTGTTTATGGAAAGTTTATAATAATTAGGAGTGTTAGAGTCCTGTAATAGTGTAGTAATATTATTCCATCAAAATATATACAAGTTAAGGGTTCGATCTTTATTTCTCTCATTTGTCCGTTAAAAAAAAAAACATATTGTTAACAATATTTTACCTTTGTTTTGTGGAATAAGGATCAATTTTCCCTGCACTCTTTGAGGAAGATCAAAATTTTCCTTCTGTTACCTTCTGTCCAATTTAATCAGTGAACTATTTAATAAAGGTCAAATTACTCCTGACAATTATACTTGCCCCTTATTTTTTGACAAAAAAATGAAAGACCCTTTAAACATTTACAAACACCTCCCTAATATTTTACTTATTTAATAAATTAGTCTTTATTTGAGTAATAAAATTAAAATCTGTAAATTATATTTAAAATTCAAATATGTTTATATTATATAAAATTTAATAAATTAATAATATACTATATAAATATATAAATTTAATTACGCATAATATTTATTTTTAGTATATTCATGCATTATATTTAATTTTTTAATTATAATAATACTCAAATTTATTTATATTTTAGAAAAATAATTGTATAATTTAATACACATGTAATTTATGGTATAAAAAATTTAAGTTTTAAATATAATTTAAAAATTTTAATTTTCCATTAAAAATATTTTTACTCAAATAAGGACTAATTTATTAACTAAGTAAAATATTAGGGAAGCGTTTTTAAATATTTAGAGATCTTTTATTTACTTGTCAAATAATAAGGGATAAATATAATTGTCAGGGTTAATTTGACGTTTTTAGGATAGTTCAATGGTTAAACTGGTTCAAATTGTAACAAAAGGGCTAATCTGGTCTTTGTCAAAAAGTTCCAGGAAATTGATCTTATTCCTTGTTTTATATACCAAATTGATCCTACCAATTTTTTTATTTATTTCCAAAAATGTAATAATAATTCAATAATTAATAGTTAATTATTTAATTTTTTACTTATTTTTTTCACTAATTGTTAATTTAATTTTCACTTATTAAACACAAGTAATTTACTGAAAAAACACAAACAAAAGGATTCACTGACCTATTTGTTATCCTAATCCTAAATGGATTCGTAGTTGTAGTAACCATTTTCATTCTCTTTTCCCCTTATTTTAATTTTTTCATTTGTTTCTAAGTTTAGTTGAATGTTAAATACAAATAATTTATTAAAAACTAGTTGTGAATCTGCGCTTTGTGCGGACTGCAAATAATATATATATTTTAAAATAAATAATTAAATAATTATAATGAATTAAGAATTACAAATTAATTAAATATAAAAGTTAGAACTTATTATTTTTTTTATTAAGAGTACATATTATTTTTAATATGTATACTAATAATAATTATTGAATAAATAACATAAAATAAATATAGAAAATGGGTGAAAAATTACATATATTTCATTTTTTAGGTTAACATAAAATAAGTAAAATATATGTATTTTAATAAAAATAAATTTTTATATTTTTATATAAAAAATATTGTAAATTTTAATAATTCAACACATAAAATTTTAAGAGTTAATGCTGAATTATGAAAATTGATATTTTTAAAATTTTTGGCTTAATAAATTAAAGTTAAAATATATCATATTAATTTTATTTTCTTTAATTTTTGCTACCATAATTTTTTAGTTATGATAAGATTAGTTTCTAAAATTATTATATTACTATTATAGTATATACAATAGTTTTTTAGGTGAAAAATAATACTAAATAATTATTATATTTTTATTTTTTAATAAAATTTTTGATTGTTTAAAAAAATTATTTGAGAGTTTTAAGGTAGAAAATATGTAGTGTATAAATATTTTATATTTTAAGAATTTGAGTAGTGTTGAAATATGTATAATAGTGTTTTAGTAAAAAATAATACTAAATAAATATGGTAATTTTTTTTAATAAAAATTAGAATTTTTAATGATTTGACACATTAAATTTTACAGTGAATACTCAAATATGAAGATAGACACTTGTCAAATTTTTAGCTTAATGACTTTAGAACTCAGCATTTAATATATATATATAGATTACAAATACAATTAACTTAGTAATTATTTTATCATCTCAAATGGTTCAAGAAAAAAATTAAAACGATAATATTAGTTTTTATAATAGCTATTTTTACATGTATTACATATATGGCTCAGTTTAATTAATCAAATAGAACTCATCTATTGAGAATTTTATAAAATTTTCAAATCAAAATTTAATTAAATTGGTTCGACTAAATTTATTTTAGGGTTCAAATGGTTTGAATTGATTTTGCCACCATTAGTACCTACAGATAATTGGGGAATATATTTGTTTTCTTTTATCAAATTAATAGCTAATTAATGTGATTTATTTTCCTATTTTTTAACCATTCTAAAATTTGAATTTTCCTAATTGAAGTTCAATTGAAAAAAAAAACTCCTTAGGTGAGTTCAAATTTTTTTAATTATAAATACTAAAAGATTATATTTTATGTGTACCTAAGATCGAAGAAAATAATACAGTAATATATATGTATCCACAATTTTATGTTAAAATTAGTAGCTACTTTTTTTTACGCAAGTAGCTGCTTTAATTGGAATATGACAAATAGTATAATAATTTGTGATATTCTTAAGGATATTTTTTTTATACATGTATGTGTACATATACAAATAAGATTAAAAGTCATTAAATTAATAATTTTTAATCATAAACATTGACATATTATAGATATAAATATACAAAGTTAATTAATAATTATAATTAAACAAACCAAATCCTATTTCTTCTATTTGTGTGTATATATATATATTATATAAGTTTCATCAATTCAAATAAATAAATATATCTATATATATATGTGTGTGTGTGTGTGGTAGAAATAGCCTATTTTCACAAGTTTCATCAATTCAAATAAAATAATTTTACACCTGTATCCTTTCTATTGCAAAAACAAATTAGTCCTTTACTAAAAAAAGAGTTAATGAGAAAAGTGAAAAACTAATTTTACGAACTCACAATAATAGAAAAATATTTAATTTGGATGAAAAATGTTTCTTAACGAATTTTACTTTTTTTTTTTTAAATTTCAAAATTAGCAATCTCATGATGAATATTTGGTAAATATAAGGGAATTGCAGAGATGTTGTCAACAAACTATTGATAACTTCTAATTTCTATTTTTTCTCAACCACCAATATTTATATCTCATTATA
>CATIWM010043739.1:0-55993 GCA_949671775.1 Mallotus repandus | reverse complement strand
GTTAGTTTTAGTTATTTCAGTTTCTGCTTTCATTTCCATTAAACAAACAAGCAAACATTTAAACAAGCAATCACTAAAAGTAGTTCAGTAGTTAGTTCTCAAATCCCTATGGGATTGATATTTAATTACTTGGACAACTTTGTGCGCTTGCAGATTGAGTACAACCAACAAACACTAACACATATAAAATAATTCCTTGAATAACATAATAGTGCTATCTTTCATTCTCAGTTTGGAAGTAGTCAACACTATATTAGCTTTTCTATCAAGTCCAAATATGCTACTTATAACTCCTCCAACAAAGTTAAGAACACATGAGGCATGTATTTTATATTCAATAACTAACAATCTATTTTTATAGGTAAATTTTTGCCAAATAACTTAATTTGATCATTGATTTGCATTTTATATGTTTATATAGACTAAGAACTCCTAGGAAACATTAGATTGAAGGAGAAAAGATTATTCTAACTTATTCACTTAAATCTTCAGTAAATTAAAAGAGATATGTAGAAGTACCATAAAACGTAAACAAGAGTTCTTCACCCACTTTTGCCTCCATGAGGAATGTTCAAACAAGAAATTCTACATTACCAATGTCCATTTCAACACCTGCATACATAGTGCTAATAGTAAGATAAATTGAACCTAAAAATTTGATGTTAAAAGATGTTTGTCAGTGGGTTGATATTTATTGCTTGGGTTTGGAAAATTACCCAAATATGCATTGATCTTTTTGTTCAACAAAAACTATATTTCTTCATGTGACAGCTTAAACATGTTCTTATATTTATTTATATACTTTTTGGATGAATATTAACACTTTTTTCTTAGTTCAATTTTGAATATTCTTTCTATATTTTTTGTAGCAAAATATTTTTACAAGTATATAAAAATAAGAAATAATTAAAGAAATCAACTAATTATGAAAAAAGCTAATTTTTATATCTTAAGCACATAAAGTATACAACTTGCTATTAAATGCTACCATTTTGCATTAGTTACATATAAGGACCTAATTCTACTAATCTAGTAACCATTTCATACTAAATAACACTTAGGATGCAAGCAATATATATAGAAACCACTTCTCTTTGCTTTTCTTTTGCAATTTAGTCTACATTTTTTTCTGTTAAAGTTTGTCATGCAAAAGCTTGATTGAAACAAATACTAACCATAAATAATAACAAATAAATAAGTAAAACAAATACAAAGATTTTATGTGGAAAACTCCAAAGTGGGAAAATTCACGGGCATAGGAGGAGAATTCACTATGTTAAGAAAAAAAACCATACAATTAGTATTTTAGGCTTCTACTATTTTCTCAAACACTAAACCTACATTAGTTATAGAGAAATAAACTATTCTACATGATCAAGAATTTTCTTTCAACAAAGGAAATAATAGTTTAATTCTTAAACAAAAATTAAATCCTCTTAAATAAGGATTTTCTTAACTTGGCCACTAAGTTTATCACAAATGCACTTGAACTTGGACTAATAATATTATGAACTAAAAATTCAAGTTAGATATCTAATAAATCTCCACCTTGACTTGAATTTTCTTGCATCCAAAACCAAAAATACTCGACCAACTTCAACACTTAACATTAAAGTTCCACTTTTTCCACAAAGTCCCTAAGGGCACCAATCAATTAGAGACACCAACTAAGTCCAAATAATGCTTGAACTTAGCCAAAGGAAGTGACTTGATCATCATATTAGTAGGACTATCAATAGTATTGAGCTTCTTCACAATAATGTCACCTCTAGCAACAACTTCTCACATAAGGTGATAGTAAATATTAATGTCCTTTGTCCTCTTATGAAATATTTGAACTTTCATGAAATAAATAGCACTCTAACTAGCATAATATGCCATAGTAAGCTCTAACTCATAACACAACTTACAAGATAATCTTTTCAATTATATGGCCTCTTTAAATGCTTCAGTAATGGCCATATACTTTACCTTAGTAGTAGATAATTTAATTGTAGCTTACAATGCTACCTTCTAACTAATATCACAACTGCCAATACTAAACACATACCTGATCAATCATCTCCTTTTGTCAAGATCTCAAGAAAAATTTGAATCGACAAAACTAACAATCCCCATCTTTAAATCTCCCAAACGGCTTTCCAATGCTCTTTTCCAAGATTAACCATGTATCTACCTATAAAATTGATGGCATATAATAAATTTGGTTGTGTGCATATTATAGCATACATAAGGGAGCTAACTACACTAGAATATAGACTCGAGATATGTACTCAACCTCAACATTTGACTATGGATATAACAAAGTTGAAAGTTTGAAATGTGATGCCAATGGAGTACCCACATGCTTATAATTGTGAATATTAAACCTACACAACACCTTCTTAATGTACTCCTTCTGATTAAGATAAAACTTACTAACCTTTTTATCTCGCACAATCTCCATAGTAAAGATCTTCTTTATCACACCCAAATCATCATCTTAAATTTAACACTTAATTGAGCTTTTACTTTCCTAACCTTTTCTTTATCTTTAACTGCAATCAACATATCATTAGCATATAAAAGAATATATACAAAAGACCCATCATGTTTCCGCTTAAAATAAATATAACGATCATAGCTACAATGAGTGAATCCATAATAAGTTATGAAGGAATCAAACCTCTTATATTAGTGCCTTGAATATTACTTCAAACTATAAAGAGATTTCTTCAATAGACACATATAGTCTTTCTTACTTGAAGCCATAAAACCCTTTAGCTACTATATGTAGATGTCCTCCTTAAGTTCCCCATGCAGAAATGTCATCTTCACATCTAATTGTTTAGGTTCTAGATTGTGCATGGCCATGATGCCAAGCAAAACTAGAATTTAGCTATACTTTATAATCGAAAAGAACATATCAATGAAATTAACGCCCAGACTGACTATAGCCTTTTGTCACTAGCCTACTTTGTACCTAGCTTCTTCAACACTCAGTATGACTTTTTTCTTCTTAAACACTCACTTATATTGAATAACTTTCTTTCCTTTGGATGACTTCACCAAATCCCATATGCCATTTATTTACCATTTGCATGATCGATCTCTAAAATTTTAACTTTGACAAGTGATTTTTATTCATTTATACTTTTCTCTAAGTGTGTCTTAGATATAGTAAAAAATTCAATTGAAGTTAAGTGCGTTCAAGACATTTATTAATACATAAAGCTCCTATGAGACCTTAAAGCTCTCCTTAAATGTCCCTTGAAGCATCAACAAATATCAATGATCATATGGGACCAAGTGGAGATTGAAGTTAACTTAATACAAGCTTCTGTATGCCCCTCATGAGCAACCATCATGATCATGATATGTCTTCATGAGTTAAAGACTAAAAGAGCCTTGATTCTTCAAAAAGTTTACACCCTTCACGATATGCCCTCACAATTATTAGGTGATTGATTCTGGTACTGACCAATTGTCTAGATTATGATCCATGTGAAGCTCTAAAGTTTAAAGATTGCTGGGACACTAACGATTTACTCTCACGATCGTGACCTGATTATAAGCCATGCCCAATCAGAGAGACAATGACTACTTTGATGTATTTTTTTTATCATCATGATCGTGAGTAGCCTCTTTTCTGCAAAAAGTTAAAACTACATTTAATGAAGCTCAAAGAGATTGAAGACAAAGTTAATACACTCCAACAACTATATTTTGTTCATCAACTATAAATACAAGTTCTGGAACTCTATTTTAGAAGTTAGGCAAGTTAGTTGAGAAATATTAATTATTAGAACTCTTTTGCACATTAAAATCTCTTCTCTATTTTTAATTACTCTCAATAGAGTTTTGAGTGTGGGATTATGTGTTCTAGTTTAAGTTCATCATCTTCTTCTAATTTTTTAGGTTAATAAGGGAAGTGAGGAACTAAGTATAAAATGAATTTATTGAAGTGTAAACCATTTAAGACACTTAGAATATTGGTTTTAAGAGTGACCTAAGAAAACTCTTATTGTAAAGTTTGAGTTAAGTCTCAAAACTCAATTTTGTAAACTCAATCTAAGTGAATAAATTAGAATGGGTTTGAAAATCTTAACTTGGGATAAGTTAAGTGGAGACATAGGTTTGATTAGAAACCAAACTCTTTAATTACTCGTGTTAATTTTTTTCTTCTATTAAACTCTTGAATTTGTTTTTAATTTTTTTAAAATTCCATTAGCCCTATGCACCCCTACTTTAGGGCATTTTTAATTGGTATCAGAGCTTAACTTTTTGGTACTTCATTGCAAGAAGATAAGATCATGGGATGTCTTATTGAAAAGTTGGGAGCCTCTAAGACGCATTGTAAATAATGTTGAAGTCATTTTCATAGGAAGTCAATGGTTCGATGATCAAAAAGAAGAAAATTACAATAACAAGAAGGCGATGACTATCTTGTTTGCTTCAATATCCAAAGAAGAAGGAGGCAAGTTTTAATATTATCAATATATAAAAAAAATTTAGGAAACTCTTGAGAACTATTATGAAGACAATGTACAAGTTAGAAGTAAGAAAGGTTAACTCCATATCTATGAGTATAAGCTCTTCAAAATAAAGCCTCAAAAGACAATAATTGAAATGATCAACCGCCTCAATGCTCTTCTCACAACTCTAAAGAAGATTGTGAAGCACTACTCGAAGGAGGAAGTGAATATTAAGATTTTAAGAATCCTAGGATTGCAAATCTAGAGTCACTTCTATTGAAGAAGCTCCTGACCTCTTAAAACTCTTCATCGATATTTTTATTGGAAAGCTTCTTACTCATGAGCTCACCTTGAAGCAAAGAGAGGATAAGAAGGAAGAAAAAGATGAAAAGAAGAAAGGAATTTCTTTGAAAGCTATCTAAAAAGCTAATAATAAAGAGAGTCTTAATGACTCTAATGAAGATGATGATGAAATAACCATGATCACTAGAGGCTTCAAAAAGAGAAATAGCTTCTTAAGGTAAAGGAATAATAAGAAGTTTGAGGTAAAGAAGTGACTTATATTAGCACAACTCCATAAGTGTACGGATCATGGCAAGTAATAAAGTGATAAGTAGAGTAACATTCCGACGAGGAAAAGGTATTAAGTACTAACTGTCAATTGATTTTCCCTAGCTAGCACAAATTAAATTAAATTGCAAGAATTAAATTAAATAAATTAAAATAAACTATCTAATCTAATTAAATCAATGGGGATAAACTAGAGATTGAGTTTGTTTCATTAGTTCGGACTTGAATTATAAAATTAAATTCAACTATTTCACTAATCACAATCAAGGGTAAACTACTCTAAATTACCTAAAGTCTCTTTCAAGATCATTTAAGCATGCAAAAACTTATTACCGCCTATTTTCATGGTCAAGTTAATTAATTAGGGCTTATTAAGTTCCTTAGCAATTTATTGATCCCTAAAGGATTCGTCTACTTTTGTGATCGAGGTTCCTAAGTCTTACGAGTTATAAGCTAGTAAATTACTCAACTTTCATTGATAGAAATTTACCTATAAACATGCAAACGATTGGGCCCTTAATTGAATACAAGACATTAAGCATAACTCATAAAATTGATTAACAATTAAATCATTAATAAAAAATAAAAATCCTAACAAGTCTAACTAGCTACTCCAAAATCAAACTCTAAAATATAGTTTAGCCAAACACTGCTTTAAAAAGAATCACAAACATAAAATAAATAACAAGATAATGAAGAAGAAGAATACATAAAACTTGTTTAAGCGCTTCAATCTTCAAACCCTTGTTCGCCTTCTTGAGCTCTTGGTTGTATTTTTTTTGTTATGTCTCCCCTTTAATTCACTCTCAATAGCTCTTTTGTATCCTCTTTTATAAGAAACGTTTGATGAAAAACCTATTTGCACTTGAATTCCCAATCTTCTACCAAAAAGGAAGTTTGCTCCTGCTTGACATGGCCTAAGCATGGCCATGTCACATCCTCCACTTTACGGCACGACTTCGCACATGACCATGTGTGATCCCATGCTGAACTTTCACATTTTCTTCAACTTGACAAAAGTGGTCACAGTTTGGAGCACACCCGTGTGGTTCCCGTTCATCTTGCTCTTCCATCATGCCATATATGCACAAGCTCTCCCATGTGTGGTCATGATATAGCTTTCCCTGACCATTTATGATTCCTTTTAAATCTTTCCTACATAAAGGGAAAAACTTATTAATATCAAATAAAAACTCCTAAATAAACTAAAAACAAATAGGAAACTAGAATGAAGGTCCAACTAAAATAAATGCCTAATTAAATCTAAATTCTTCCCGATTTTTACTAATTATTTATTCAAAATTCATTAAAATTCAATTCAAGAACATGTGTAAAATTACACATAACAATTTAAAATTATAAAAGTTAAGAAGTCTCATGTAAGAAACTGGGTCATATTATAAGTGAAGACCTAAAGTTAAAGTTCAAGAGCAAGGTGCAAAGAATAAAAAGAAAGCTTTCAAAGCTTCATGGGATGACTCCTTCGAATTAGAAAAGGAACAGGAATAACAATAAGTGGAAAACCTTTGCTTCATGGCACTTGAAGACAACAATAAGGTACCTTCTACTTCTCATTCCTCATATGATGATTGTGATAGTTATTATAATGATGATGATGATAAGGCTCTACTGTGAGCAAACTCATGCTTAAATGCAAGAACTTACTTTCTAAGAAAAAACTCTAGAATCAGGAACTTGTAAAATTCACCAAAGAATTTAAAATTTTTTTAAAAAATGAGTTTTCTAAAATTTCTTTATCAAATGAAAAATTAGCGAGTGATTTAAAAAAAATTATACTTCTTTGTTAATTAAACTTGAGAAAGCTAAAAATGAAAATCAAAAGCTTTCCAAAGAATTGTTGGATTCAAAGAATTTTATTTCCAAGTTTAAAAAGGGAAAGAAGACTCTTAATAGTCTTCTAGACTCCCAAAAATTTCATGGTAACACTTATCGTTTAGGGTACAATAATGGAATCTCTTCTTCATCATTAACTCATACAAATTTTTTTAAAGCTATAAATGACTCTTATCCCTCTACTTCTCAAAATGATAGGTCTCAACCTTCAAAAGTTAAGAAGTCTTAGTCACCAAAAGTCATTGTTAAGTCTCCTAAGGCTCTACCCTTTTTGTCTCAAGGGTCCAAGGCTCAAGCTAAGAGACCTCAACCAAAATATGCTTTCATGTACACTAGAAAGAATCCTCTAAAGCATGTTTCATAATACTATTCACACACTTATGATTGTATGTCTCAAATGGATCCTAAAGCACAAAGAACCTTTAGAAAGCATATACAAACCACTTTTGCACAATATAAAAATTACATGTCATATAGAAAATATGTGCATAATATAAGTATGAGATCTTCTTTTGCCAGAACAAGTAGGTTTGCTAATGTTAGATGTTTATCTTACATGATTAAAGGACATACTAGCAATGTGTGCAACACTTGCAATTATTGCCTTTGGATTACTTTGATACTAACCAACCTAGACCAATAAAGGTTTAGGTTTATAAGAATGCTTGAACTTGTTATTGTGTAGGTGTGCTTAAAGTTCACAAGAGCCAAAGGTCAATAGTACTTAGATAGTGGATGCTCAAGGCACATAATAGAAGACAAAGGCCAATTTACTTCCTTTGAAGCTAAAGATGGAGGAAGTGTAATATTTAGAGATAATGCCAAAGGGAAGATTGTTGGAATTGGCAAGATAGGTAATCCTCGAACCCTCTTTATTCATCATGTCTTACTACTTGATGGTTTGAAGTATAATTTACTTAGTATTAGTCAACTATGTGACATAAGAAATAAAGTGACATTTTATCCAAAAAATTGCTTTATTAATAGTTTAACTAATGACAAAGTAATCTTTAGTTGTGAAAGAGTGGACAATGTCTATGTTATTAACTTCAATAAAGTGGATAACAAACATTAAATTTTTAATGTCCATTTTCCATGACACATGAATTTGGCATATAAGGTTAGAAAAAGCTGATATTGAGCTTTTAAATGATCTTAGTGAGAGTGAACTTATGGATGGTTTGCCTAAACTCAAGTTCACTAAGGACAAGACTTTTGATGTTTGTAAAAAAAGGAAGCAAACTATGTCCTCATTTAAGCTCAAAAATAGAGTGTCCACTTCTAGGCCATTAGAACTAATACATATGGATTTTTTTTAGCCCTACTAGAGTTGCTAGTTTAGGTGGAATGCATTATGCATTTGTGATTGTTGATGGTTACTCTATATTCATTTATGTTTGGTTCTTAGCTCATAAAAATGAAGCTTTTAATGCTTTTCAAAGTTTTGTAAAAAAGGTTAAAAAAGAAAAAGGTTTGTATATTTTAATTATTAGAAGTGATCATGGTATGAAATTCAAAAATAAGTTTTTCCAAAACCTTTTGTGAAGAAAATTGTATTCCTCACACCTATTCTTCTCTTAGAACACCTTAACAAAATGGGGTAGTTAAGAGGAAGAATAGAACATTACTGGAAATGGCTAAAATAATGCTCCATGAGTATAATTTGTCACTGTACTTTTAGGTAGAAGCCATTAACATCCCTTGTTATATTGCTAATAGAGTTTTCAATAGACCTATATTAAATAAAACTTCTTATGAATTTTGGAACAAAAGAAAAATCAATATTTCACATCTAAGAGTATTTAGTTGTAGACGCTTTATATTAAACACGAACGACAGCCTTGGGAAATTTGATTTCAAA
This sequence comes from Mallotus repandus, assembly GCA_949671775.1. NCBI lineage: Eukaryota > Viridiplantae > Streptophyta > Magnoliopsida > Malpighiales > Euphorbiaceae > Mallotus > Mallotus repandus. Next base: position 47,254 of record CATIWM010043739.1, on the reverse strand, counting down.
GCCGATGAAAGAATTTTTCTCGACTATTCTACCACTACCAAAGCATATAGAGTTTTAATTTGAGAACTTTAGTAGTTAAGGAGTCCATGCATGTTTTCTTTAACGAGTCTAACCTACTTGATTCGAGAAAGGATTTTGTTAGTGTTGAAAATGTTATAGAGGACTTTATGGAGATGATTCTTCAGGAAGGAGATGCTACAAAGCCTATGGAGATTGATGATCCTAATAAGGAAGAAAGTGAGGAGTTGCCTCAATTGACCTTGAAAGATGAACTACTAAAGGAGTGACAATTCAAGAAGGATCACCCAAAGGGCCTAATCATTAGTAACACTTCAAAGTGGGTAACTATTATATCTCATTATATACCTCTTATTAACTTAGCCTTGACCTCTCAAATTGAACCTAAAAATATTGATGATGCTTTATGTGATGAATTTTAAGTCCTTGCTACGCGAGAGGAACTTAATCAATCTAAGAGAAATAAAGTTTGGAATTTGGTTCCTACGCTTAAGAATCATCCTATTATAGGCACCAAGTGGGTGTTTACAAAAAAAAAAGAATGAATAGGGCTTCATAACTAGGAACAAATCTAGGTTAGTGGCCAAAGGTTATAATTAATAAAAAAGCATCGATTATGACAAAACCTTTGCCCCAGTTGCAAGATTAGAGTCCATTAGGATGTTGCTTGCATTTGCATCCTATATGAATTTCAAACTTTATCAAATGGATGTCTAACTTTTCCAAATGGTTTTACACAAGAGGAGGTGTATGTTAAGCAATCTCTAGGTTTTGAAAGTTTTTACTTTCCTAACCATATTTTAAATTGTCCAAGGCATTGAATAGATTGAAACAAGCTCGCAGAGCTTGATATAAAAGGTTGAATAACTTTCTTTTACATAAAGGTTTCTCCTAAGAAAGGTTGATACAAAGTAATAATGATCTTAGCATGCAATAATGCAAAAATACGTCTTATAATATGATTTATTCGAACATGGCAACAAAACATTGTTTATTAAATAAATAATTATTTAAACATAACACTTTTTTTTTCTAAAAAGAAGAAGAGAAAGCAAAAATTATAAGAATAGCTTACTATTTGACTAATTTTGATTGTCATGTCTTTGTCCCTCAGAATCTCGCTAAATCCAGCAGCCCTTTAATGTAAAGTTCATTCCTCCTCCTTTTTGGATCTCCTTTCACCCTTTTTGATTTCTCCTCCAAAAAAAACTTCAGTTCTCTCTTTTTTGCTCCCTCTTTTTATATCTTTTCTATGTTCTTTTAGTTTCAGAGAAATTTCTTTTTTTATTTCCTAAAAAAAGCTCCCTCTTTTTTTTTTTTCAAAAAAAACCCATTTATCAATAAGCACCCTCTCCCTTATTTTCTCCTCTCTGTTGGCAACGATCTCTGTTATTTTGGAGATCATCCCAACGGGAAGAGAGATTCTCGACGTCTATTATTTAACTAGATTTTTTTTAAAAAAAAATAGGGCCACCTTATTAAGGCGGTGCCTTATTGATGAGACAACAACTTAATAACTAAAGCGAGGCCTTAGTGTGCTAAGGCGGCGCCTTAAAGGCTTCTAAATGATTTTATGGTTCTTCGGACCATTTACAAGGGAGACTAGTATTGAACTTTTACACATAGGACCTACTTTAACGAATTTTTATTATTCGACTTCTACTCATGGACTGATCAAACCATGTGCTAACAATATCTCAAGTTTCTTTTATTATGAGTTTATTGTTGAACAACAAATGATTTTATTATGAAATATTTGTATGCTTTAATATTGAATTGTAGATTTTTAGCAATATAAATTTTTAATAAAGTGCAAAAGGTATACGGCATAAGGTATCTAAATATCTAGAAAAACAAACGGCTATAACCCATTAATTTGGAATAAGAACATGCAACAAATAAAAGTTTAAATAAATTATTAATAAGAATATACTTTTATTTGAGAAAATAAATTTTCTATCAAGTTTAAAAAATATAACTTATAAAAAATAAATATTAATGTAGGTTAAAGATGAAAAGGGTACAAAAATATTTATCCTATATGCTAATTGGTTCGGTATAATTTTATGGAAAATTTAGAATTAAACAAAGTATTGCATTCTTATTATTATAATAATTTTAATTTATTACAATTTTTAATTATTTAAAAATAAATAGTTTGTCAAAAAAAAAATATAAATAGTTGGATGAATTTTATTTTTATTCAGTTTTATTGGTCTTAGACTCGACTAACTCAAGACAAACTTGCGCAATGGAAAGCAACCATGCGGAGCACGCGCACCGACGCAATTTCTAGGGACCCATAGTAAAAGCAATTTCAGGAGTTGCAGTCTTGCAGACGTCCATATTTGGGGTCACGTGCAAATCAAGAGGGTCGCGTGCTTTTCATGATCACTTCCGTTGATAGACACCCTTTCCACTTCAACGTCCCGGTTACTTCTATTTTATTTGTTTTGTTTGTTTTTTTTTTTAAGGGTAATACTATTTTTAGTCGTACAATATATATCCTTTTTTTAAGTTTTGTAAAAAATAAATTTACAATTAAAATTCATAAATTTTAAATATTTTTTAAGTTCTATCCATTAATCAAATCAATTTTCATTAGTCAACTTTTAAAATTAAACTTTATTTTACATTTCAGTCTCAAATTTTTTGATATTTTAAATAAATATTTTTTATTTCTTAAAAACTTATTTTATTATCTAAGTTTCATAATAACTATATAACTCATTAAAATAATGCCAAAAAATTAAAATTAAAAATTAAAAAAAATATTTTCTTAAATTATTGATTGCATTAATAATGACAAATGAGTTTAATTAAGTATTTTCAATTATTTTTTAAAAAATATAATTTTAATTGAAATATCATATATGAATAAATATTTTTTTATATTTGGATAAATCAATTAATTTTATCAACATTATAATTCTTTTAGATTTCAAATAATTATTGAACTCAATTATATTTGAATTAAATATTTTAAAAAAAAATATATTTCTTTAAATTAGGCTATTTTATAATAAATATTTCAATGATCAAAATGAGTGAGCATATTTTTGTAATGAAATATTTTTACTTATCATTTTAAATTATAATTAATTTAAGAAAATAAGATAAAAAATATTATCGTATTAGTCTACAAACTGTCAATTTTAGCTCAAACAACTCCCTTTTTTAGTCAAATTATCGTACATCAGTTGCACTCCATCAAATAAATAAATAAATAATTACAATTGACATAATAACGATAAATAATAAATTATTTATTATTTATATTATTAATAATTTTATGAAAAATATATTTCTATTATTTTTTACTCTATTAGTGAGAATTGAATTGACGAACGTGTTAGAGGTGTGTAGTACTTAAATCAAATTTGATTCATTGCTCTTTTACTTCTAATTAGAGATTTTATAAGCTGAAAAATGATTTGAATAGCTTTTGAATTCTTGAACTCCTTTGAAACAATTTTCTTAAATTCTGACGGATGCTAAAAATGAAAATAAAATGAAATGATTTATATATTAATAGAAATTGAAGAAAAAGGCATGGTTTTAAACTAAATTGATTACAAAATCTTGATTTTTGAGGGGGGAAAAAAAGAAAAGTATATAAACAAAGGCCAAATTAAAAGTTAAATTAGACCCTCAACCATACCGGCCTAAAGCTAACAATGGATATTAAATTTTTTTTGTTTCCAATAAGAACTTTTTTTTCTAAAATTGAATTATATTGGAAATTATCTTAAAAAAACTCTTACAATTAAATTCTATGAGTCAAATAAAATTTTAATTTTAATTATTTATATTAATAAAAAATATAGATAAAGTTTTCTAAAAAAAATATATCACCTAATTATGAAGTTTTAAAAAATTTTAAGTCGATATAATAATTTTTAGAAAAATTTAAAAATTTTTTTTTTAATATTTTAATTTTTTTAGAAAATTTTTTAGGCTTAAAATTTTTAAAAACTTTAGAATGAAGTAATATACATATGAAAAAATTCATTAATTTTATCCATAATTTAATTTTAACAATTCAATAATAAAATTTTATTTATCATTTTAATTTTAATAGTTGACTACTAAAAATTTATTTAATTAATGATTAAAATTGATGAATTTTTTTGAAAAGTATATCATTTTATTGTAAAATTTTTAAAATGTTTAGATTTATAAAAAAATTTAAAAAAACTTTAAATAAATTTTTAAGAAAAGTTAAAAAATTTTCAAAATATAAAAATTAGTATGCCAGCTTAAAAATTTTACAAATTTTATAATTAAGTTATATATATATAACAAATACTAAAATAAAATACATTTAAGTAAAGACCTTTTCTCTCTGTCTCTGTAGCTTTACTGATCATTCGTCCCCTTTAGTGTTTCCTCCTGGTTTTAGGTGGTTTTTGGCCAATTTTTTGCCCAAATACCACCCAAATACAAATTTTTTTTTATTTTTTTTGTTTTCTACATTATAAATAATTTAGTTTGAGCTTTGATCTCAACTCTAGTGTGGGTTGTATCCCATTTTAAGGTTTTTTATGTTGATTTTTGGTGTTTCAAAGAGGGATCTCTTCATCAAACTCAATTTGTACTGGACCTGGTGGAATCTTAATAGATCTGTGTTGTGATGAAGAGAAGGACCTAATGCTCATTTGAAGGAACTAAAGGAAGCACTTATAGAGAAGGAGCCAAAAAGCAATGATACTATAGAAGGAAGACTTCCCTGCTGAAGCTACGAAGACTTTTAGTCCGAGTCAAAATTCAGTGTTCCTTTGGTTAGAAGCTTGGAGAGAATATCTCCATTAATTAAACCTTATATGGCTTAGGTTTTGCAAACTACTTTTTTGTTGGCTCTCTATTTGCTTTCTATAGTCTTTATATTTATAGGTTTATTTTTTTAGTCTCTTATAGTTTATCATCATCAATTTTGTAACTCGTTGTAGTTATTCTATTAGAGAGCCGAGTTTCTCAAAATGGCTTACAAGTGGTTGTTACAAGAACAACCTCAAAGGCTTGAAGAGCAATGTTAGTATATAGCTTTTATTTTGGTCATTTCTGAGATTTCAAATCTCATGTTGCTCTTGCCATGCAATGAATGTGCAAATTTCCAAAAAAAAAATTACAATAAAATATGCATAATTACTAAATTAATGAGTTGTTGAACTGGTTTGGACGTCATTTTGGTTATAAGAACAAGAGGTTCTTGTTGGCACAAACCTAAGTACAGGGCCAAATTCCCAATTAATTAATTAATTGAATATGTGGTCAATTAGCTTATGAACATTATTGTTAGTGGAATAGTAACTTTGAAGGAAGAATCGCTTAGTGGGCACATGGCATAATGGAGCTTTTTCCAAGGGAACGATTAACATACTAAGGGATTAACGTACTAAGGTTTTAAATAGGAAGCTAGAGACAAATAGAGGGTAGCAACACCCAACAGATCAATACAAAACTCCAATTAGATCAATCAAATACTGAAATCTGTTTCTCTCTAGCACTTTTACGGTGATTTTTTAGCGTACCAAGTATGTTAGGTATACCAATCACAATTTTTGACTTCTAATGAGATAATTTAACGTAGTTTAAGGGACCTAAAACTACTAGATTCTTAAATTAGCTATAATTGAGAAAGATAAGTGTAAAATTTAAAATGCTTTACAAATTGATTAGAAATAAGTAAATGTAACAAAAAGTTATAGAACTTAAACAAAATTAAAAATAGAGAACTGGAGAACTGAAAAGACTATAGAGTTCTATTACAAATAAGTAGGAAATTGATTTATAAACATAATTAAAATAAAGAAAAACATAAACAAAACACTGAAAATAAAAAGTTTGAAGATTGTAGTTTTTGTTGAAGTCTTGTTCTCCTATGTTGGATCATTGGTATTATTGTTGATAAAGAAGATGTTGTTCTTCATTTATCATATAGTATTTTTCGTTTATCATAAGTCAACTGTCTTCACCACATTCCTATTTTTCTTTAACCTTCTTTTCCTGTAACTATCAAATTAATTAATTAATTAATTATATTTGGGATATGGGCCACTAGACTTTATCAAAACTCTAAATCAGCTATAAACATTGCCCTTTACATATGAATGGCTTATGGAAGCCTATTTATATGCATAATAGTATTGCTCCTTATTGAAATTCTTGTAGAGATTCTTGGCTATAAAGATAATTCTTGTAGAGATCTTTGTCAATAAAGAATATAAGAGAATCCTAATTTTTCTTATAGGTGCCAATGACGCTCAACTAATTCCCTTGACAAAGTTCAAAACTTTTTAGAATCTCATTAGATTCCCTTTAATGCTCCCTTACTTCCTAACCTTAAAGCATTGATTAGAGATTCTATAGAAACAAGCATAATCAATAGACAAATAAAGGTGGCCAGTAGGCCTACCTCTTTTATTAAAACTTAGGAATTTAGAAAAATATGTACAAAAAAATAGGCCTTAAGGCTTGCCTATAGGAAAACTAAAAAATATAGCCACAGTTCAACTCTATATTACTTAGTTGAGTATGAGTTCTCCCTAAATGGTTATGATGATGACCTTACTTTGTAATTTTTACTTTTCCATCATTTTTCCCATAAGGGGAAATATGCGCTTTAATGCTCATTCTGTGTAATTCTCCATTTACACTTGATAAATAACGGGTGTTCTTTTCCAAATCTCAGTGAATCCTAGGAATCTCCTCATAATTAGAAGATAATTTTCAATGTTCACTGTCTTTAGCATAATGTGGTAGGATAACTTTTCACCCTAAGTTCCCTTTCTCAAATCTCTTCCTTTTCATTTCCTTCAAAGGATCTACAACCCATAGATTAAAATCTCCAAGTTTTGAAGGAGCTTTATTTAAATCTTCCATTTATGTCTCTTCCTAGTCTTCTAAATTCTCAAGATCTTCTATAAAATGGACTTTTGCACCATTTACTTCTAAGTTCTCCTTTTCGAATATATCATACAGTTGCTGCACTTGAGCTTTAAAAATGGCAATGTCATATATCGAGTTTTGACTGTCCCCAAAAATATCTGATAATGAAAGCAATCATTCAAAGATGATAAGAGTTTATATGTTCATACTACTTTTGAAGTGTGCAAAAGACTTGAAAACCTAAAAAGTATATAAACTGAACTTACTGAGCGATGATTTGATCACCGAATCATTGAGTTGTGTTTCAATTTTATAAAGCAACTTGTGAAATGATAAATTGCATGTTTCGAATAATAATTGCTTAAAATAGGCAACTTATCAGACCTGCACTCATCTCGAAAGATTGGGACTCGGCTCGATGAAAATGAAAGTCGATTCAGTTAAGAAACACCTCCGTGAGACCTGAAAACCTTAAAAACCCCTAAAAACCTTAAAAATAGAGATCGAAAAGCCTAAAATGTGCGACTTTCACTGCTTGTGCACTGACCACATGTAAGAGTATGCACGTGCACGCGTTCCGCAGTGTGTGGCCATGCATTTCATGAGTACGCACACTCTTGCCTTTTGCATACGTGTAAAAATTTGTACATCTGATCGCGCACGTGTTTGTACTGCATAGGCAAGCGCAAAAAAAGTGTAGGCATACGTATTCCACGTGTGCACGTACTCATTTTAATAGACTATAAATACTAAACTCCTCCTTTCATTCTGGTAGGGCCTACACACATTATATTGTTACTATGTTGAATTGAAGACTCAATCCTTTTTTGACACTCTAAACCCTTTCTCCATCATTTTCTTAGGAAGTTTAAACTGCTAAAACCAAACTTAGCCTTATCTCTATCAAAGCACACTTCAAAGGTATACGAATCTCCATTCTTCACATCATTTTCACCCTCTCGATGAGGACAACTTGACATCTACACGAAGTAAAAGCTTTTAAACCACAAGAATAAGCTTAATTGAATCTGAAGGCTAAAATAATAATTTGTGCATTTATTTTTTTTTTGTATTATTGCATTTCTTCTCTTCTACTCTAATTCTCTTTTTTATTTTTATTGTTGCCAGCAAATTATGAATCAATTGTGATTTGTGTGGTGAGATTGACAATTTTGCGTGCTGTTTGATTATACTTGTTTGTTTTACATTTTCATAAACTGTTATTTTACAATTTCTAGCTTCAAAAATGTGAAATTCATGAAGCAATCATTTTTACAATCAAAATTATATTTTATATAATGTTTATTTTGACATCTCATTCAACATAAAAATCACTTTCTACAATAAAAATTACATTTTTTATATCATTTTCTAATTTATGTGAAAAGACAGTAATTTCCACATAAAATCTTTCATTTCATTATCAAAATACAAAATTTATCATCTTTTGCTTTTTCGTCAGATTTTTGTTGTCAAAGTCACGTTTTTAGCACAAATCTTCATTTTCTACATAAATCTAGCATTTTCAACATAAAGTGCACATTTTTATGCTAATTCTGCATTTTTTAAGTAAAAAGTATCATTTTCACATTAAGTCCTTATTTTTATCTTCAAAAATATTAAATTTGTCATTTTTGTATAGTTTCTACATTTTCTGCATATTTTATTGATAAAAATTACATTTTGATGTAAGCTGCATATTTTCTATGTAAATTATGTACTTTCCATGTAAAAATTGCATTTCCCTATTGTTTTTACATGCATTTTTGCATTTTCATGATTTAGGAATCATATTTGTTGTAAAAATTGCATTTTAATACTAAAAATCGCATTTTCACATCCTTATAAAAAATCATCATTTTTTATAAGTTTGATGTTAAAGTGTTATTTTTTATGTAAAAATGAAATTTTGACATAAATCTGCATTCTTATGTGAAAATCAAACTTTTCACATAAAGCTTCCTTTTTGTCAGTCATAAAAATCAATTTTTATCAAAAATCATTTTTTATCAAAAATCATCATCCTCGTATATCAATTGCATTCTTAGCATTTTTGTTACGAAATTATCATTTTCATGCTAAAAAATGCATTCTAAATGTTAATATCATATTTTTACAAAAATTGCTTCTTCATCATAAAATCAACATTTTTAGGGCTAGAAGCACTATTCGTGTGTCCCATGATGAATTTCTATCCATTTCACGTTAACCTAGCATTTTTTATCATTTGCTTATCATTCAGAATTATTGTTCTACCAATTGATAACTATTTGATATCATTTCCTCATAATGCCTGCATATATATGCTCTTATTTGCTATCCTAATTGCATTAACATTTCATGCCTACCTATTACCTGTTCAAGTGGATGGATGGATTGCACATATTTGTGCTAACCTCTATTTTGCAAGTGTATTCTAAATCTAGGGCTAGATTTAAATTTCACCTTTTTTCTCTTTTAAATGTACTTACTAGGAAAATAATGTAAAAACTGTAATTAATTTTTCTTGCTTTCCATTATTATCTGTTGTGCATGTATGTGTATATAAACTGTCATTCCAAAACTAGGGTGATGCGATAGCCATGTATTGAGTATTATATAATGAGAAATAGCTAAAAAGTATATACGATCTTCCTGGAATCTCTACTAGGGATGATACTCGTTTAATGACCTGATATTGCCCCTCACTTTTTTTTGAGAAATCAAGTGCTGACTCCACAAACACAAAATGTCTCACGTCCTTTCGAGACTAAACATTTGTCCCTATCCTGCAAATGGAACAAATGTCCCCTTTAGTAAAGATGCCCCTTCCACCATAGAAAGACAAAACTTAGTCGCTTATAATGGCGACTCTACTAGGGACTTTGGTTGAAAGATTAAATTGAAAATGGCTATTTCTCATTACATAATGCTTAATTATATAGAGCCCTTCAACACTACATATTGCATAACACTTCACACGTGCACCACTAGTCCTGAACAACCGACAATGATGGAAAGTGATCCACTATGATTCAACACGAGTCATAAGGTGACTAATTTGAATTAGTAACTTTTAGCCTTGACTCACTTATGAGTTATAAAAAGAATGGTAGACTCACTAACTAGAGTCTATAACCCTAGTCATGGGGGGCATTCTCATTAAAGGAGCCCTTAGCTTTTTACCCTCAACTCAGCCCATGTAAATAAACAAGTAGAAATCTCCCTTAGGATCCCACCTAGCTTTGCATGACTATCTCGTCTTGATGATGTTTGATTGATCTAATACTCACGAACATTGTGATATTATTCGGTTGTCCATTTTCAAGATCTAACAAAATAAGTTAAGATTTTTTACTAGATTATGAATGTTTATTTTGAAAAGAAATAAATGATAAACCTTTGAATGAATTCTATATGACCTCTGGTAAATGTATCGAATGTTAACAAAGCATGCATGAGGACCAATCCTTTACGCTGACCATATCTTATTGTGCAAACAAATGCACGTGAACTATGAACATCATTTGTGATACTGCAACATGTATACTTTGCTAACATTATATGTTTACCTTGGGTCATACTGAAATTTTCCTTTAGTTTATTATTTATATATTGTCTTAATGAATTAAAATAGCCTAGTCTGAGTGCAAAACTATAGTCGCCCATTGACTATGGGTTAAAACACACCTAGGAAAAAAAATTTCTAACCTTATAGAGAAATAAGGTCAGAAGGGAGAGACTGCATGTGTTTAGTTTGTTCCTTGTGCATGAAATACTAACCAAATTTCTTAAATTATGCATACATGACATACATGTAGAGAACATACGCTAACCTATGTTCTTTTGTAGCTATTCTACATCACATTAATAAGATCTTACATGAGCACCCAATGCATACATGCTCACCCTATTCTTTTATAGGCTCACGTCACACATAGATGTTCACTTTGTTTATTTGCTCTCACTAATGTGCAGAATTATATGTCCACATAAGCCTTTCATCAAAGGTGAAAAAGAGACACACAACATAGAATAGTGCGATGCATTAACTATAACTCCAACACGGGTGACTTAGATGTTACTTATTGTCAACAATTTGAGGATAGGTTAAGTGAAAAGAATTAGAAATTGGTTGGTGATAGCACTACGGCCGAGATCCTCTAAACCTAAATCAAAACTGCCAACAATCAACCCTAAAATTCCCGAGATGGAAATCCATTGCTGGCATGTTTAATGAAGCTTCATGCTTTGTGAATCCAAAGGTGGAGAAGGGGAAGGGTATTCTACATACTCTAGTCCAAGTTGATGATGATGATGAGTGTTATCATGCTTTTCAAAATGCACTATAACAACCAGTTGCCAAAAAAGCATATCTGACCAAGCCTGAATTGATAGGGGAGGTTAAACTATCAGCTAACAGAATGGCTTAGATAGAATTTACATCCAAAGACAAGTGGTCATATGGGTATAAAAGCTTCACAGATTTAGCACTGTTCAAGGATGAACCACTTCTTGATGACTTCAAGTTGCCAAACTTTGCCAAGTTTGATGGTATTGGGGATTCGAGGGTCCACTTGAGGCAATACACCACTTTTATAGCTGTAACTAAGCTCACTAAATCATAAATTGTTCGATTCTTCTTCACATCATTGAAGGAGGGACCAAGGGCCTAGTTCTTCAATCTTAAAGCCGAAATCAAGAGTGACTCAAAAATTCATCAAGCAATATGAATATAACATCATCTGTACATAACTCAAAAAGATCTTAAAACCACTAAGCAAAAGCTCACTCAATCTTTCTCTGATTACATAGCTAAGTGGTGATCCAAAGCAGTCAAAATAAGGAATTGCCCACCTGAGAATGAATAAATAGAATTGGTGATCAAGGGTGCATTGCCGCACCTAAGAACAAAAATATTATTTCCTCACTATCTTGATTTCTAAGCTCTCAATCCAATTGGAATTAGAATTGAAGAAGAATAATCCTAACAATCTAGAAACACCTTTTGAAGGACCACTCAAGCTAACACCTAAAACCAAAACACCTTACCCGCACAACTAAAGTCAACCATGTCCAACCCACTACCTATAGTCCACCTTTTGTCAATGTTATCAACAAACCACCCAAAAAATGCTCCAACGTTGACTTACCCTTATCCAAAGTGTTCAAAAGATTCTAATAGAAAAACCTTTTATAACCCATGAACCAAGGCCACTACCAAACCCATTATCTCTTCACATAGACCAAAACCATTACTGCCACTTTCGCCAAATGTTTGGCCATAACACAAACACCTGTAGAATCCTAAAAATGTTGTCCAATACCTCATCAACTCTGGAAAATTTAATGACCCTAAGAAGAGACCTAATGTCAAAACTAACCCACTTTCTAACTATTAAACCATGCCTCTACCCTCAACCAACACTATCTCATCTGGCCTACTTAAAGCCTTTGTTGAACAATCAGTTTAAACAATCCAGGAGTTTGAAAAGGAAAAGAAAACTAAGGAAGAGAAAGAACTCATGATGATAATGGAAGCTGACTTTTTAAGTTTGGTAGATGAATCTAATGACTTTAGTGAGGATGAATGGACCCTTCCACTTATTAGTACATCTCAATTTCCTGAGCATTTACTCCATATCTAATTATGGAAATGATAGCAAAGGATGTGGCCTTTCTAATGAATGGTGAAGTGATTGATTGCCCTCCTTCATACGAGACTGATTTTGATAAAAGTTTTAAGCTTATAAAAGATAAACTCGAAGTGTGGGATCTACTTGGTCAACCATATAAAAAGTTTGACTATAAGGTAAAAATACCTAGTACCACCATCTACCTACATTCGCATGTGACCTCTGGATGGGGAGAAGAATTAGTAAGGGTTGCTCAACCTCAATGCCCATAAGTCATGGGAATCAACATCTAGTATGACTTTTATAAAGAAGTTAATTAGAAAACTGAAGGGATTCCAATATAGGAAGAATAAGATAATCATTTGGGATAAAAGTAACAATGTATCAGCTATAAGTCAAGAAATTGTGAAGTTAAGTAGTGAACAAACAACTAATAAAGTACCACTTTCATTCAACCATATGACTCATAGTGGAAGAGTTTATTAGCCTCATAAAAAGGAAAAATAATTGACCAATGGGAAAGAAGTACCAAAAGAAAGTGATTTGGTTCTAACCAAGGAAGAAGATGATGTAGTCCTTAAATAGCTAAAGAAGACTCAAGCCTAAGCCAATATATAGAATCTGCTTATGGCCTTTAAGAAGCACTAAGATGCACTAGTCAGACTGCTCAACAATGCTAAGATAGCCACTGATGCCTTACCTTATAAGATGATAGCCTCTTTGATAAAAGCTCATGCTAATGCCATTACCTTTTCTGATGAAAACCTGCCTCTTGAGGGGAGACTTTATGACTGGCCTCTGTTCATTCAAGCAGTTGTTAAGTCTAAGAAAATTTCATATGTCATGGTTAATGATGGGTCTACCATCAATGTCTATCATTTAAAATTGTTGTACTAGTTTGGGATGAATATGGAAGACCTAGGGGAATCTAATGTGATGATTCGAGCACATGACTATTCCAAGAAGCCAGTCATTAGAACTTTTAAAGCATTAATCACTATGTGAGACATCGAGTTAGTAACTAAATTTACTATCCTAGACATTCCTTTAACTTTTTCCTTATTGCTAGAGAAACCTTGGTTCTACCCACTAGGGGGCATACCTTCGACAGTTCATCAAAATATCAAATTTTCAATGAATGATAAAGTTGTCACTATTCTAGCTAAGACTAACAATGACATTCCTTGCTTGAACGTGAATCCACTAGGCTTTTAAATATCTATAATTCATAAAGATTGGGTAGATCCTAAAGTCAAATCCATGATGAGAAAATGCAATACCTGCTTGGAACTAGTTTGGGTGGAATATACATGGGGCTTACTGAATTTTGCGAGTTCCATGGCCAAACAAGCAAGCGAGCTTAAAAAGGATAGTGGAACTAAAAAGTCAGTGTCTTTTATTGCTGAAGGCTCAACAAAAGTCTACCAAGGGTAACCTAAGAAGTTGAAAAAAGATAGGACTAAGAATCCTGGATTTGAGATCTTTAGCGATGTTATTGACTTCTCTAAGGGAAAGCACCCTCCACTACTAGATGTGATCATTGAAACTAATATTAATGAAATGATGAAGAATTTCGGGTTAGAATTCAAGAATGAAATTCCAAGCTACACTGAGATCACTATTATCCTTGAGTCCAGCATCAACGACATCCTATTTAAAGACATTTATGTTGTAAATAATATTTGTACTTTTTCTTTAGTTGAAACTGATAATGTATTGAACTCTAAAGTTAATACAATGAAATTAGATTTTGCTTACTTGTTTGATGTCTTTTCTAATGGTCATATGCATTGCATTGATCAAAACATGAGCATATTTGACATTAATTCCATATGCACTGAACCATTTAATATTGGCATAGAAAATGAACCACACATTTTGCATATTTCAAAAGATATTACCCTTGAGGAGAGGAGAGAGATTAAAAAAATATTAATAAAATATTCAAAAGTATTTACATGGATATATGAAGACATGTCAGGCAGCGATAGAGAAATTGCTCAACACTTCATTCCCACCAAAGAGGGGCTGCAAGCCAGTGAAACAGAAACTAAGAAGGTTAAGACTAGAGTGGGCCTAACTAGTGAAAGAAGACATAGCAAAAAATATCAAAGCAAAATTCCTAAAGCTAATGGACTATCTTAAATGGTTGGCGAATGTCATGCCAATGTTGAAGAAAGATGGTAGGTAAAAATTTGTGATAATCGACAATATGGCCACTTGTACATTGTATTCTTTCATGGATGGGTTCTCCGGGTATAATCAAAATTTGATGGCTATTATCGATAAGGAAAAAAAAACTTTCATAATAGGCAATAACCAAAGAGCACCAGTGCCTGAAAGGTTTAGGAAGATGACAACACTAAAAAGATAAAATAAGAAACAACAAGCTAACAGCTCAGAATTAACCTCTCCAGCATCGTACTTCACTATAACATTGAGAATAAACTCAGTATATCGAGCAAGAGAGGAATATTCATCCTTTAGAGTGATAGTGACACCAAGAAGCTCTCAAGTCCACCTGTTAGTAGCAGTAGTTAAGCGGTATGGTACATCCCCAAAAGGAACAGGATCTCCAAAAAAACTCAAACCTGTGATAGCAGCAAAGTCCATTGGGGTAATAGTCATCTCTCCAAAGGGCAAGTGGAAGGTGTGAGTTGTATCTATCCACCACTCGATAAGTGTAAACATTGCATCCTGGATTGACACATAAGATTCATAAGAAAGGGAAGAAATGATCCCATTAAACCACCCCTTTCCTGACACTATATGCTTCATACATATTAGAATACCCTCATAAAATTGGATAACCTTGTTAATGCTGCCAGACAAATAGAACTCACTCTACAAGATTATATTAAAATAAAGATTAAAACAAATCAATAAGCATGCTTAGAATAGTTGACAGTTACTAACTAATTTTACTTTATCATTTCTTATAGGAATAATATTACCAACAACATCAACAGTAGAAATATCACAAAAAACAACATTAACGGCAAAAATGACATCGTTAACAGTAGAAAGGAAGTAACAATAGTAGAAAAGTAGCAAACATCAATAAAAAACTAACAGCAGCAAATTAACAGTAAAAGCTCTTTTATAGTAACATCACAAAATTTAGCAGAAATGAAATAAGCAAAGTCGATACAAGAGCAAAAAATATTGAACAGTAAAAGAAAAGCAAAATCAACTAACCTCAAAATGATGAGCAGTGCAAGTATGACTCTCTAAACGGTGGACAATAGGGATCATATCTCCTCCTGAAAGCCCCTGAGTTCATCATCGTCCACTTCAAGAATGAGAACTCACAACATAAACTCCCAGAGTTGAGGTATCATTAAAATCCATGTTAATCTCCTCAAAATTAATTTGAATTCCCTCAAAGTCAAGGAGATTAGCACCAAAAAAGAATGAAGAGTAAGCCATCACTTAAGACAAAAAAGTATAAAAAATGAGAAGCGGATATGAATAAAATACAAAAACAGCAAATAGAAAGCTAGCAAAGCAAACTCAAAAGTAGAAAAATGGTCAAGACGTTAAAAAATCTCGGTAAGAACCCAAAAACTCCCCTGCACATGCTTAAAAGTAAGTGTGTGTATGTGTGAGCATGCATATGCACACTTAATTCTTGTGCATACGTGCTCTAATACACGTGCAAACACATTCTGACATGTGCACATATACTCATAAATGCACACTTTGAAAAATGCATATATATATGCACATGCATGCACCTTGTACAACCAATATCGTACTCTTTAAAATTCATAAAGCATGACATCACTGAGCACTTAATGAGGTAATATCATGACAACATCATCTTAAAACCTAACATCATCATTGCATCCTCACTATAGTCATAATAAATGACACTCATGATTAACACTGTCATTTTGTTTGACCCTTAAATAGGTTATGGTAGCATCATCATTTTGCTTGACACCTATATAGGTTATAGTAGCATTGTTATGTTATCTTGACACCTAACACCTAAATAAGTTATAGTAATACTATCATTTTTTCTTGACATCTAAATAGGTTATAGTAGCATCGTTACTCTGCTTAACACCTAAATAGGTTATAGTAGCACTATCACTCTACTTGACACCTAAAAAGGCAATAGTAGCATTATTTGTTCACCTAACACATAAACAGGCTATATTGGCATCACCTCCTAATGTCAAAGTAGGATGTTAGTAACCTTAACACTAAAGTAAGTGCTAAATATGATGCTAAAGTGGGTGGTCACTGTATTTGCATTTCATGTGCATGCTTGCATATCAAATATTTGATTTCATATAATTATCATGTGCTTCTCACATTTTGCATGAATCATAATCTTCTATGAATCTCAAAATTACATTCTTGTGTGTGTCCTGAACCACATCATTATCATCTCATGTGAATCTCAAGTCATATCTTCACATGAATCCAGAATTGCATCACTTTTATAATCATGTTGAACCTCTATTCATTTTTTGTGATTCCTAAAATTGCATCATACATTTTTCATTTTACATTATTCCCTTAAAAGGATTGAACCACCATAAGCAATGATGAGCCTGACATCAAAATATTGCATGGTACATCATCAAGTAGATACCTTTTCTCAAAATCTATTTTTGCATCTCTGCAATACTTTACATGTATTGACATAAGCATTAACATGTTGCAACACATGCGAAATAGGGGGTAACTATCACATATCGAGTTTTAATTATTCTAAAAAAGGTCCAATAATGAAAGCAACCGTTAAAAAATGATAAGAGTATTTCTGTACGTACTACTTTTGAAACGTGCAAATGTCTAAATTAAAAACTTAAAAAGCATCTAAACTGAACTTACAGAGCGATGAGTTGATCACCAAATCATTAAGCTGTGTCTCAATTTTATGAAGTGAACTTGCAAAATGATATATTACAAGTTTCAAACAATAATTACTCAAAACAAACAACTTATCAAACCTGCGCGCATCTCGAAAGACCGAGACTTAGCTCGATGAAAATGGAAGTCGATTCCATCAAAATGGAAGTCAATTCTATCAAAATGGTAGTCGATTCTATCAAAATGGAAGTCGATTCTATCAAAATGGAAGTCTAAAACACCTTTGTGGGACTAGAAAACCATAAAACCTAAAAAAAACTTTTAAAATTGGGCTCAAAAACACCTAAAATGCATGAAATTATACGGCCATGCACTCCCCAGAGCATGCCCACACGCTTTATAAGTACTTATGCTCTCATTTTTTGCATACGTGCAAAAATTTACACATCCAATCCCACACATGTTTGTACCACATAGACACACGTAAAAATCAGCATGGTCACACATATTCTGTGCATGCACACACTCATTTTGATAGTCTATAGCACACTATAAAATTATTTTGCCAAATTGAAGAGTCAGGACTCTCATTTTTTACATTTTAAATCCTTTCTCCTTCACTATCTTAGGAATTTTTTACCGTTAAAACCAAACCAAGCCTCATCTCTATCCAAGCACACTTTAAAGGTATACGAATTTGTATTTTTCATGTCATTTTTACCTTCTCGATGAGGACGACTTGATAACTACACGAAGCAAAAGCTTTTAAACCATAAAAACAAGCTCAATCGAATTTGAGGACCAAAATAATCATTCTTGGACGTTTATTTTTATGTAGTATTGCATTTCTTCTCTTCTACTCCAATTCTCTCTTTATTTTTATTACTACGAGCAAATTGTGAATCTATTGTGACTTGTGTAGTGATGTTGGCAATTTCATGTGTTGTTTGATTATTCTTATTTGTTTTGCATTTTAATAAAATGTTATTTTTCTAGCTTTAGAAATGTGAAATTCATGAAATTATCATTTTTACAATCAAAATTATATATATTTTTTTATAATTTTTATGTTTGTATAATGCATTTCTACTATTTTAACATCTCATTCAACATAAAAATCACTTTCTACAATAAAAATTATATTTTTTTTACATCATTTTGTGATTTATATGAAAAAACAATATTTTTCACATAAAATCTTTTATTTTATTATCAAAATATAAAATTTACTGCACTTTCTTCACATTTTTGTTGTCAAAGTCATGTTTTTAGCACAAATCTACATTTTCTACATAAATCTAGCATTTTCAACATAAAGTGTACATTTTTATGCTAATTCTACATTTTTATGTAAAAAGTATCGTTTTTACATCAAGTCCGCTTTTTTATCTTCAAAACTATTAAATTTGTCATTTTTGTATAGTTTTTACATTTTCTATATATTTTACTGATAAAAATTGTATTTTGATATAAGGTACTTATTTTTTGTCTAAATTATGTACTTTTCATGTAAAAATTGCATTTTCCTATTGTTTTTATGTGCACCTATGCATTTTCATGATTCAACAATTATATTTTTGGTAAAAATTGCATTTTGATACCAAAAATCATATTTCCGCATCCTTCTATAAAAATTCATCATTTTTTATAAGTTTGATGTCAAAGTGTCATTTTTTATGTAAAAATGACATTTTGACACAAGTTCTGCATTCTTATGTGAAAATCAGACTTTTCACATAAAGTTTCTATTTTCTTTTGTCATAAAAATCCATTTTTACAAAAAATCATCATCCTCACATATCAATTGCATTTTTAGCATTTCTATTATGAAATTATCATTTTCATGCTCAAAACTGCATTATAAATGTTAGAATCATATTTTTACACATTATAAATGTTAGAATCATATTTTTACACATTCTTATGCAAAAACTACATCTTCATAATAAAATCATTCTTATGCAAAAACTACATCTTCATAATAAAATCAACATTTTTAGGGCTTGAAGCACTATTCGTGAGTCCCATGATGAATTTTTATCCGTTTCGTGTTAACCTAGCATTTTTTTATCATCCGCTCATTATTTAGAATTATTATTCTGTCAATTGATAACCATTTTATATCATTTCATCAAAATTCCCTCATATGCTATCCTGACTGCATGAGCATTTTCTACCTATATGTTGCCTATTCAAGTGGATGGATTAATCGCACATATATGTGCTAACCTTTGGTTTGTAGGTGCATTCTAGATGTAGAATTAGATTTACATTTTTGCATTTTTCACTTTTAAATGTATTTACTAGGAAAGTGATATAAATAATTATAACTAATTTTCCTTGTTTTCCATTATTATCTGTTGGATGTGTATGTGTATATAAACTGTCATTTCAAAACTAGGATGATACGACAGCCAGACTTTGAGTATTGTATAATAAGAAATAGCTAAAAAGTATATGCAATCTTACAAACCTATAATCTCTACTGGATAATACTCGTTGAGTGACCCATATTGTCTTTCACTTTTTCCTAAGAAATTGGGTGGCAACTTCATAAACATAAAACATCTTGGCCCTCTCGAGACTGAACATTTGTCCCTGTCCTAAAAAAGGAATGAATGTCCTTTTTGATAAAGATGCCCCATACACTAAACATTAAAAAGAAAAAACTTGGTCGCTCATAGGCGGCTGCAGCTACCGCTGACTACTTCTTATTGTATTCAATGGTCTAAAAGCTCAACAATAGGTCCATTTGCTATCGGCCTATATGGCATTATAGCAGTTGAATTAAGAAAAGCCTTGGCCTGCTTTTGGATATCGCTACTTCCTGACATGTAAATGGACCTTAGTTCTCCATTCTTCTTCCTTCCTAAGAATTGAATTGGTCCAAATTCTACACTATAATACCTAGCTTCAACTGCAGTTGAATGAATATTGAAAGGATATGGATCAGCCCAAACAGTCTTTACATATAAGTTGTCATGCCGAAACTATGGTGATGCGGTAACCATGTGACGAATATCATATAATGAGAAGTAGCCAAAAAGTATATGTGACCTTTAGACCTAAAATCTCTAATGAGGACAATTCTCGTTGAGTGAGACAATTCTTGTTGAGTGACTCGATGTTGTCTCTTACTTTCTTAAGTAATTGGGTGGTGACTCCACAACAAAATAAAAAAGTTTTGCATCCTCTAGAGACTAAACATTGATCTTATACCAAAAATGGAAAACATTTTCCCTCAACAACATAAAAATTAAAATAAAAAATTTTCTTGATCGCTCACACATACCTTAAATTTTAAGGAAGAGATTTTAATTATACTTTAGGAGCATCATCTTCCTTTAATATTTGCACAAAATTAATATTAGAATTTAAAAGCTCATACCTTATTGATTTCTTTATGGAATATAAAGGATTTGCATTAAGATAATGATTGAAAATTACAACCTCTTGGTTAAAGTCATCCTCTTTCACATCATGAATCAAACATGCTTCGAATGGGCCTTTAATAAGGTGTTCCTCAAACACCTTTTCTGTATAATTATCTAAACCATCCACCCTAAAACATGTGTTTACCATGTCAGGTTGCTTAGCCATCTTAAAAATATCAAACTCCACTTTATCATCTCCAATCTTAAGAACTATTTTCCTATGTTTGAAATTTATAATTGCATTGGTTGTAGCAAGGAAAGATTATCCCAAAATAATTGGAATTTAAAGGTCCTCTTCCATCTCTAAAATAATAAACTCACCCGGCATATAATGGTCACCAACTTTAATGGCTACATCCTCTAAAATGCTTATAAAATATATTATAGACCTATCTACCAATTTTAGTGACACTGTTGTTAGTTTAGGATCATCAATGTTCAAGTTCTTATAAACAGAAAGTGACATTATACTTACACTTGCACCTAAATCACATAATGCCATAACTATAGACTCATTGCCAATTTCATAAGGTAAGTAATACTCCTTAGATGTTTAAGATTTTATTGAAGCTTATTTTGAATTACCGTATTACATTCCACATTAACAACAATGATCTTGAAGTTATTTCACTTTCTTTTGTTGGTAATGATGTCTTTTAAAAATTTAGCATAAAAGGGCACCAAAGTCATCACTTCTAAGATTGGAATGTTCAATTTAAGCTACTAAAAGGCCCTTAAAAACTTCTCAAATTATTTGTTTAATTTATTCTTTTATAGCCTCTACAGAAAGGGTAATGATGTAGCATCCGACTTGGGCACCTCTTTTTTCTTTCATTCCACTTCATCCATGACTTCTTCGAGTTGTTCCTTCTCTATAAGAATGTCCTTTCAACATTCTTATCTTGCTTTTATTTCTAATCTCTAGTAATTATTTTTTGCTTCTCTAAGTAATCGCTTTAGCTTGCTCTTTATGATTTGTAGGTTGCCTAGGCAATTTTTCTGCTTGTCTTGAAATTGAAGCATGAAGCATTTTGATTTTCTAGCATCTTATTATGGGCCAATAATTGTTTCATTTGAGATACTAGACTCTTAATCACCTCACTGAGTTCCTCATGATCTTTCAAAAGCCTTTCTACCATGATCTCCATGTTTGATTTGTGCTCTTTAGGTTGATTAAATACATTCTTTTGGTATATTGTGCTTGAGCTACTGAAATGCCTTCATGAACTTCTCAAAGAGTTGACTAATTTAATTCTCTAACATCATTCTATGCACAAAGAGTTGACTAATTTGAGATGCCTAGGTTGTAAATTATGATGCAACTTGAGATGTTAGGTTCATAATAGCCTCGTTTTGCTCCTCTTGAACTTTAAGAACTTCTCCATCATGCTCTCAAGGTTTGGTTTATTCTAATGTTGTTGATGGAAAGTTGTTGGGGTCATTTTTCAAAACCCTGATAGCTGATGATGAAAAAGCTAAATGTCTCATTAGACAGTCAATTTGATAAAGAGAGTTGAAATTTAAACCATTTCAAAATCCATCGAACCACTAAACCATACCCGATCACCAAATACACCATATCAAGACCTAGCTAAACCCTGATCAAACCTTAACCCTACCCTTTTGTTATTGAGAAAGAGGATTGAGAAGAATAATTAGAGAGAAGTTCACTCGAGTCTTGTCTTCTAAATCAATAAATACAGTCCTATGTAAGGGTTGTTTACAGTATGTTTTTTATAGTTTTCAGTTTGGTTTTAATTCCTGAAGCTTCAGTTTAACATATGGAAGCCTTAAGAACAAAAGTCAAACTTTGGTCAACGGGACTTTTCAGTGGTCAAACAGAGCTCTTGGAGTAGAATTTCGGTCTAAAACTGTCTTGTAAAATTCCATTGTGTCAGTGGGTCCCATTTGGCAAAAAGTCAAAATTTTAACCTCCGGTCCACAACTGTCTATCTCTCCTCATCCTTATCCTAAAAGGGACACTTGTCAAAAAAGGTGCTTTCCAAGTAAGAAAACTAGGACAAGTGTCAACTCTTTAAAGGGACAGTATATATTCTGACCTAAAAACCTTGAATATTCAAAGGAATTTACACTAAATGCCACTAACCTCAAATTCCTATAAATAGAAGCTTTAAGGAAAGCTTTGAGGGGGCTTTTTCCACTCCTTAAAATTAATAAATTCCAACACAAAAATCAAGAAAGATCTCTCTCTAAAAAGCCCTAGAAATTAGGGAAAATTGGGGAAATGAGGGGAAATTATGCCAAAATTTCTCAAGACCTAATTTCTCTCTATTTTCTTCTCAAATTTCTCTCAAAAATACCAAAATCAATCACCTAAAACCAAAACCTAACTCTAGCAAATCAGTTCCATACAAATCAAGATCAAATCAAAGCCTAAACCCACCTAAAAACACCTTTTTCCCTTTAAGGTTCAATCTCAATTTTCTACAACCAATTGGTGTTTCTTGGTGAGTTCTTGCCCAAATTCTAAGGCTAAACACTTTCTAAAACATCACTCTCATTGATTTTGATCTTATTTCTAGGGTTTGGGGCATTAAAATCAAGTTTTGAAAGCAAAGGAGTGCATAATTTTGTTGCTCAGACATGAACAACAAGTTTTGGCCTATGAACAATTGATCGAGTGTTCATAGCCCAAAACTGGCTATTAGCCTTCTTAGATTGGTTGTTAGAGGCCCTAAAACTGACTGTTCAGGCTCTAAAACTGGCTATCCAGGCCCCAAAATTGGTTGTTCATCCTTCTTCCTCCAAATGACTTCAATGATGGTTCTTAGGGGTTCCAGAGGGTATATACATGCCTGAATATGATTCCAACCCTTCCCTAAGATCCTAGGATGATGGAATTGAAGAATTTTAACTAATGTTTCTATTTTTAAATGATTTTACAATTATTTTCCTTTTATTTATCAAAACCTTTCTCAAAGTGCTTTTAAAGTGTGATCTTTGTTCTTGCTTTGGACTGATGATTGTGATTGTATTTGTTAATGTTTATGTGACCTTAAATTAAATGTTTTTTTAATTTTATTTATTATTTATTGTAAATTTTTATGTGAATACATGTTTAGAGTCTTGATTAAAGTGTATTGTGCACATATGTTGCTTAATTGTGCTTGATCATGCTTTATTGGGCCTTGATTGATGCTGTGATGTTGTTGAGATATTAATATGCATATATTATTTTCCAATTTATTGTTTTTATCATTTGTGAATCATTTTTTATTATTTTTTTCATCATAGATAACTATTTGTGCATTTTGTGAACTTTTTGTAGATTTGTGAGCATTAATGAGCATAGTTTGCAATAATAGTGCTTGTGGTCACCTTTTTGAACACAAATGCCTTGTTTAAGTGTCTTTATTTAATTTTTACAGTCTTATAGGTATTTATTTTCATATTTTATATTTTGATTGAGTCTATTTTGTGTTTATAGGGAGTCTAGATGTCAAGTATAGCTTTTAAATATTATTTTGATCTTATTTAGTGTCTCTAACCTCATAAGAGAAATTTAACATGCTTCTCTACATAAATCTTACAAGTGCAGCATATTCATAATAACATTCTCAAGCACAATAAGTATGAACAATGAAAGTGAAATAACATGTCCATAAGTGGTGATCAACATCTTGGAATCTCAGCAAAGCCAAAGAGATACAAAAGTCTTGGATACATGTGGATAAGTGGAAAGTGGACAGAACAAGATAAGAGTCTATCTGGTGCTGTGACTCCTAGATAACTACTTTCTCAGGTCACGGATTTCCTGTTCATACTTGGCCATCCATTGTTTCATGCATCTATTCTTAGAAAAAAGGTCTTACAGTTGAGACACAATAGGGATTAGAGTTTACATAAGCATTCATGTTTACATTGGCGTCAACAGTGGTGACTCCACTGGGGATTGAGATCTTGATCATGAAGTTTGTACTTTACTTCCAATTGTATATACTATTATAGACGAACTTGCATCATGACGCTCATCACACATGCGCAAGCCTAATAACCTTGATGGTGTCAAATTATTATTCACTATGACTCCACTCGACTCATGGGTTGATTATTTTGACATTATCACCTTTAGCCTTAAATCGATTAAAGAGATACTATCGGGCTCATCTGACCAGAGTCTGTAACTCAAGTCTTAAAGGGGGGTATTTTTCTCTCGAGTTTGCAAAAGATGTTGGGCCCCTATGACCTTGGCTTGTAACTCAAGTCTATAATGGAGGGCATCTTGTAAAAGGAACCCTTGGCCTTTTACCCTGACCAACCCATGTAGTGGCCTTAGAAACATCCACTAGATTATACTCTATATTGTATTTGTTTATTGATTTATGTCTATATGTTGTGTTTTAATTTAAATTGAATCCTTGGTGACATGTATATCTTATATTGTGCTGACTAAGAATCAAGTGAATCCTATTTAGACTTTATATACCCATTTGAACCTGAAAGGTCCGTGCAAACCAAGTCAGTCTATCATGACACATTTGTTACATACTATTTATTTCTTATGACCCAAAATAGTTTATACAATTTAGGTCATATGTCTCAAACATTATGACTCGTACGGTTATGATAGTTTGACTAATTTGCCAAAAACTTAAGGTTCGAATAGGTATGTTTTGTTTAAAAAGAAAAGTTGAGATATCTTAATAACCTAACCTTAATTATAGGGACACTACATCCATAAGGTTATTCTGATATCCCCTGTTTTTATTAACTTGAATATAATCATCAGAGCATAATATATATATATTACTAATGGTCCTTTAATAACTTAACCCAATTAATCTAATGGAGCAATAATTTTGACCTCTATTTATCCAAATACACTGGGTTGGAATTTATTATGATACAATCCCATGTTCATGATAAGTTAATATGTGGTTATATCTACGATTTATTCGAATATATAAGGATTAAAATCCTGAGCTTTTTATGTCTTGATAACCAAATACGGTTATCCCGATATCATAACTCTACTCAAGAGATTACTTGGTTTAAAATATTTAAGTACCACGAAACTCTATCCAAATAAAACCATGCATGTAAACATAAATCATCCTTATTTGTTAATTTTTCATTTTTGAGAGTCACAAGTTGGTTCATCCCCCGATGATGTTCCAGTAAGCCCACCTAGGAAAGAAATTGAACGATCGCCTATGTGGGAGAGATAATAAGGTTGGAAGGGATTCTATTTGCTCTTGTGTGTCTTATTTATGGAATTCTGCATACACATTTGCATTTATGTGTTCATCCACTCATACATACATGCATTCATGCATTATTAAAATGCATGATTACATGCTAATACATGTACATTCATCATAGGTAATCCTTGAAGTGTCTCAACACCGCAGTTTAGTTAGTGGAGAGAAAAAGGCAGATTGGTCAAGTTTGTTATGGAAAATTCATCACAACTTGTTATAATGGTGGCAGTTGACAAATTTGTTAATGAGAGGGTGAATAAGTACCTTTAGAATAATCTGGGACAATTATTGCAAGTTGACAAGGAAACTGAAAGACCTTCTTATAGGGCAGTACCACCTCCACACCAAAGAGAAAATAGTGAAGAGGAAGTTATTGTGGTTGATAATCCACCTTTGATTAAGGATTAAATTAAAGCTTATGAAGCTTGGAAAATATAATCTAAAGGAAAAGCACCAGTTATGGCTAATCCAGTTGCTAAGGAAAAGAAAGTGATGACGGAAGAATATGCTCAAATTACTAAACAGATCCAAAAGTTACAAACTCAAGTGAAGCAGGCTTCCACAAGTTTTGACATTGAAGAGTTATGCGCATTTAGGAATCTTAATCTCCTACCCGAGTTTAAGATGCCCGAAGTGACTAAATTTTCAGGCATTGGTGATTCGAAGTTACACTTTCAGCACTATAAAGCTATGATATCCACCATTCTAGGGTTGACAGATGATCAGATATGGGGTTTGTTCTCATTATCTTTACAAGGTTCCACTCTTACATGGTACCTTCAACTTGATAATACTATAAAAGAGAATCGGAAGGAAGTTGTGAACTAGTTTCTTAAATAGTACTCTTACAGAGTTTGACTCAAAGATCGAATGAATCTTTTGTTGATTACATCACAAGGTTTAGAGAGAAAGCTGCTTTTATGAGAAATAGGCCGGATGAGATAGATCAAGTCAGAATTGCTTAGGAAAATGCTCAAGACTCTATCAAACAGGAAACTAGGGTTATGAGTATGAGATCATTTACAGATTTGTATTATACTGGGGTTCAAGCTGAGAGAATTGCTAGATTCAAAAAACCAACACAAGTTCAAAAGAAAGGAACCCAGTCTTCATATACTCCAAAAGCAGCTACTGCCACATCTTCATCTGTGTTAACAACCATAAGGCCTCCAAGGACGTTTTCAAAATTTTCAGTACCATTATCTAAGGTGTTTGATATATTATACAATAGTGGAATGATAAAGCCAGAGGAACTAAGGTTATTACCTAATCCACTTCCAGCAAGTTATAATACTATAGAGTTTTGTAAGTATCATTAACATGCGGGTCATAGCACTGACAATTTTTTTAAGCTTAAGATTATTATTCAAAACCTTATTGACCAAGTAAAAATTCCAAATCCATAGCATTCTAAGCCTGTATAAGAGGTTAAGAAAGTTATAATGATAGAAGATGAATGTACCAATGAAGAATTTTTTATAAAGCATTTTGAGCTAGTCAATAGTAGAAAAAGAACTAGGGAGGAATTCCTTCAAACTCTTCACTATAAGATAAAATTTCCTTATGAAGGAGTGTGATTACTATCAAGGTTAAATTTGAAGATGGTTATTCTGTGGTTTATCCTGATGTAAGTCCACCTGGATTTCAAGTTGTCTCTGTTTCTCATGATTATAAAGATCAAATAGGTTCAAAGAATGTCAAACTATGATTCTAGATGTTATAGCTACTATGGACACTAGGATTAAGCTTTCACCACTTAGTACTATTAGTGTTGAGGACTTTATTTAGAATAATGTTAAACTTGTAGTATGTTTAGAAAAGGATGTTCTTTATGCTGACTATGTAATTTCTAATGATGCTTTCTTCTCTAAGTTTAATTCAATAACTCTAATTTTATTACTTGTTAGACGTTTATTCTAATGGCACTTTGTATACACTTGAACATATCATGAGCATTTCATACTTAAATTCTATTAATACTAAACCATTTAACATAAGTGATATTAAATCACCCAAAGAACTTCAATTGGCAATAAGTCTTTCTTTTGAAGAAAACGTGAGCTTGAGAGAATAAAAAAATTAAAAATAGTCTTTGCTTGGAGCTATGACTATGTGACAGGAATAGATCGAGCATTTTGTTACCACTAATCCTAAAGCCAATAAAGCAGAATTCTAAAATGGGCTCAAAAGATAAAAGAAGAAGTTAATAAGTAGATGGCTAAATTTATTGAAAAGAATTTGATTTGCAACTGATAATGGTGTGCAGTTTCAAGCAGAAGTGAGAGATTTGTTGCAAAGGTTTAGTGTTAAACATCATAATTCATCTCCGTATCAACCTCAAGCAAATGGTGCAGTTGAAGTGGTAAATAAAAACATAAAATAGATCCTCAGTAAGACTGTCAAAACTTATAGAGATTGGTCAAACCAGTTGTCATATGCTTTGTGGGGTTACAAAACTACAACTAGAACAGCTACGAGTGTAATGCCCTATTCATTAGTGTATGGAATGGAAGCAGTATTACCAATAGAAGTTGAATTACAGACTTTAAAAGTGGTTTTAGAAGCAAAAATTCCAAAAGTAGAATGGGCCAGATCTAGATATTAAGAGTTAACTCTGTTGGATGAGAAGAGACTTGGAGCAGCATTCAATATGCAACTTTACCAAAGAAGGATTGCTCGGGCTTTTAACAAGAAAGTTAAAATTAGCAAGATTCAGGAAGGTGATTTGGTTCTAAAACAAGCTAGATCAGTTCCATTTGATCCTAGAGGAAATTCAAGCCAAATTGGGAAGGCCCTTATCTTGTCAAGAAGCTACTTTCAAAAGGTGTAGTCAAATTGATAAATCTCGAGGGAAATGAATTCTCAGAACCTGTGAATTTGGATAGACTAAAGAAGTACTATGTCTAGTCTCTAAGTAGAGTACTAAATAAAAAAATGAATAAAAAATAAAAATCCTCGCTAAGTCAAAAACCCGAAAGGGCGGCTTAAGTAAAAGTTAAAGGTTCTCGCTAAGTCGAAAACCCAAAAAGGGCAGCTTAGGGAATTAGGAAAAAATAGAAAAAATAAAAAAGAATAATTCCCTCTAAGATGAAAACCCGAAAGGGTGTCTTAGGCAAAAGTAGGGGATATTTGAGAATTACATTAACTAGAAAACTTGAAAGAGCTAGTTAACGTCATTAGAAATTCTTGTTACCAATTGGATCGATCTTTGAACAATTCTATATCATTTATCCCTTTTATGGTTAAGAATGGGAACATTTAAGTTGATAATGCTTGGGTGTATGCATTCTTCTCATTAGTTTAAGCATTTGAATATGTATGCGAAATTAAGATGTTTATTTTACAAGCAATAAACATGATTCAATAATTTTCTTTGTTTCTTGTATCTTTTTCTTTTCAAAAGCCAAATTTCATTTCATCTCATCTTATAAACCATAATTCATACAATAAAAAGCTAGTATCCTAAATAAGAAGCTTTTCTAAAGCTTGCTCAAACCTAATTCCCTGAACTACCTTCACCACTTCCACTTGCTTCGTTGTGACCTTTTAGCTAATTCTTGTACTCTTGAGTGGTTGAAAAGTCTTGATTTCTATAAATGTGGTGTAGTATAACTCTTCTAGGCCATGATTGAGTGATTGCTTCAATAAAAGACTTAGTGAGTGCACCAACATCGGGGAGATAAGGCATATGAGTAGGATGTTATTTCAATCCTTGGTGTCTTGCAATCCTTGAAGGATGATAGAAAAAGCATTACCTCAGTCCAGCAAGAGCTACATGGGTGTGAAAAATCCTTCAGCACACATCAAAGAAATTCCACCAAAGGCAAACCTATTACACATCCTTCTCACCCAAACCATGCATCCAAGCCACCCATTCTTCTTTCTTGTTAAACCTCACAAAAATTCTTCTTCTCAAGAAATGATTGGGCCCATAATTGGTTGATAGATTAGGGGGCATCACTACCTTTAGCTTTTCCATAAGCCAAACCTACAAAGCACAAACACAAAACTGCATTAGAGTGTCAAAGTGCAAAACCGACTAACCATAGTGCAAAACTAGTTGTTGGTGTCTGAAAATTGGTTATTCATGCCTCTTAGACTAGTTATTCAGGTGTCAAAACTAGTTATTTAGCCATGAAAACCAGTTGTTCATCTCTGATGCACAAAAATCCACCCTTACTTGCAAAACCAACCCACTTCCACTAAATCTAGCATTCCTATTGACCTTCACCTTGTCTAAACCATTCAAAGTCTCTGTTAAAATCATTGGAGCAACCAATTTTGGTGTCAAATTTATCTCAACATCAATTTAACTCAAAATAGACAACACTTTCCCATCCACAAGCCCTAATGTGCTCTTGTCACATTCAATAAGATAATAGCCAAGAATGATACTCCCAATGATAGGAATCAGATTTTAAGAACTAGGATTTGATTAAAGATGATGGATTAAGCCACAAAAAGAGATCAAAGATCCTGAAACAATGTAACCATTAGTTTCACTCTTGTTCATGCCAAAGAGATGATTCATAGCATGCACAACCACTAGGTTTAGATCCAGAATGGCCATCTCTTGTTGAGGAGATATTTTAATACCCTAAATTGTAGAAAATTCTTCCAAAGTGGGGCATAGATCCATTTCCATAAACCTAAACACATGGAGAATACGATCCCAAAAGGCGAGAGCACCATGAAGAAAGTTGTAGTTAAGTTTTAAATCCAAGAAGAACTTGAGATTATAGAGGTTGTATCTCCTGAGATGTAACCAATCTTCATTTGTGAGGGTTTTAATGAAACTTTGAACAAGTGATTTGGTGTTTTTGATGCTCATTGTTACTAAGAAACTGAGAAAGCTGAAGAAACTAGAAGTGCAAAGAATGCTGGGGGCAAGGAGATGGGTACCTTCTACTTAATAATAAGAATGAATTTATAGTCAAAATAAAACCCTACGGTTACCTTTTATCCTTTAGGTAAAGTTTCAATGTCCTTTGGTCAATAACTAGTGTGGGCGACCAATGTGGGGGGCCAAAAGATAAGGTTCAACTTTATTGGTTGAATTGTGATTATATGGGGACCACAGATGGCTAGGATCTTATCCACACATTTTTCTCTACCAAGAACCAACTTGCAACATTTTACAAAACTTTTCTTTATTTCCTTAACCCTTTGTAAAACTTAGATTCTTGTTATTTACCCTTTACCTTACTTTTTAAATCATGTTTAGGGTTTTGTTATTAAATTTTTTAGAATAATTTATCATCTCAAAGATAAATAGAAAACAAATTTAACATGCTTCTCTAAATAAATCTTACAAGTGCAACATAAGCACAATAAGTATGAGCAATGAAAGCGAAATAACATGTCCATAAGTGGTAATCAACATCTTGGAATCTTAGCAAAGCCAAAGAGATACAAAAGTCTTGGATACATGTGGATAAGTGGAAAGTGGATAGAACAAGATAGGAGTTTATCTGGTGCTATGACTCTTAGATAACTACTTTCTCAGGTCACGGATTTCCTATTTATACTCGGTCATCCATTATTTCACGTATCTATTCTTAGAAAAAAGGTCTTACAGTTGAGACACAACATGGATTAGAGTTTATATAAGCATTCATGTTTACATTTGCATTCATAATCATATTTATAAATTCATATTCACACATGCATACATGCATTTATTTGTTCATATTTACATACATACATTTACTTGTTTATATTTATACATTCATATTCATATATGCATACATGCATTCATATTTGCTTATTCATATTCAAAAATGCATCGATGTAATTCATTCATATGCATCCTACTTATTTGTACTAACCAATGCTTTCTTGTTAACCTTGGACACGAGATTCTTTGCACTACATAGCCCTCGCATCAATTTCTCTACTCATGACCTTTTAACTTGCATTAATATTAATATGATTATTATCTCTTATTCACCACTAACACAATTTTAAGATGAAGTTTCAAGTATCTTACATGAGTGGTTTTAGTAGGTGTAAAAGCTACAGGCTGACAATCTAGAGTGGGAAGCTCCTCATGAATCTTTGCCTCATGAACAAAATCAAGAATTGGGAACTCCAAGTTCACTTCTCGAGTGAAATCCCCAAGAATAACATCAATGCTATGTCAGTAAAATGAAGCCTCACCCTGAGAACTAGACTCTACACGACCTCTCTTGCAAACCTGTAAACTTGAATAAAAAAAATATGCAAAAGATAAAACAGAATCATGAATGAATAAAACAATACCTCATAGGTACTGGAGTGAATCTAGGAAGGTGTAGTGCTCGGACCAAATGGGTATACATGGTCAAACACAATATGCAGCAGACATGTCTGGATAAAACAAACATAAGCATGCTCCTCAAAAGGCTCCAAAAACACCTCACATGGAAAGCCTGCTAACAAAAGCTCTAAATCTCTACCTTATATTGTCTTAGCAGAAGTCACGGTAGATGGTGGAAGGCAAGGTACACATCGACTATTAAGACCAATCCACCAACACCAAACTCGCTCATCAAGGAACTAGCTCCTACAAAAAGGACCCCCGAGCAGAACTCGTCTCATCCACAAAGCGCCGATAAACCTGAGCTTAATAATATTAACTCTGAATGGATCATGACGCAGCTATAAAATAAAGGTAAAAATAAATGAATAAAGATGAGAATACTCACTAAGTTTTTCTTTCTTTGCAGGAACTTACATCATAAAAGCTCAAGTTGTTCAAGCGACTTCTATATTGGGATAAATCCTTGGAAGTCCCTCTACGAGCATTTAGGTACTAAGCTCCTCGACGAATGTTAGGGACATTATCATCCTCACGCTCCATTTCTGGTGGGGGAAAGATACCATACTCATATGTTGAAATCTATAGAAGTGAAAAAAAAATAAAAGGTCAAACATGTCAATAAAGAATCAGTAGAGAGCATAGTGGTAGGAAGAATAAAAGGTTTACCTCTAGATCTCTCTAGAGACCACTAAGATGACTATGACATTGACAAACTTTGTCTAAGCAACCATAGAGGTGTGAAAGAGCAGCACCACCCCAATTATTGCTGCTAATCGCATCCAAATCGGGAAAGATAGGCAGAAAGAATAAATCCACACTACTCTCAGTGTTATAGAAGATACATGAACCAAGATGAAAGAGAAGAAAACACCAGGCAAGCTGGTCAACTTCAATAGCATTAAAATAAGTCCAATCCTGACAAGCATCATAGATTCTCGAGTACCGAAGCACTACTCCACCCTAATAACCAAGTTAAGCAAAAGGAGGACTTAATAGTCGTATGATGTATATCTTAATCTCACCATTAAGGTGAGGAGATACAAACAATAATCAAAGGGTACTTGTACCCAAGTGAATGGCAAGCCAGTAATTAAGTGGAAGTCAACTAGATTGATAGTGATATCACTAAAGTTGAAATGAAAAGTGTGTGTGGTGTTTTGCCACCTCTCAATTAGTGCCCAAAGTCCAACTAAGTTTCCATTCTGATGAGCTTCATATGGGAGGATTGATAGAAAATCATCAAAGCCTATTACTGAGATTCGAGCTCAGACAAAAATTGAAAGTTCTTCGAACCAAGCATAAGCTAATCCAAGGTTTTCGTCACTTCTTATTAGTCCAGCTTTATCTATCTACAAAGCCAAAATATCCGAAAGTCAAACCTTAGCCAATCATCACCCAAAAAGACCCAAAATTCATCAAAAATTGATGAACAACCAATTTTGGGTGATGAATAACTAGTTTGATTGTTCATCAAGCAAAATCAGCTGTTCATGTTCACAACCAGCCCAAAAACATAAGCAAAAGCGGTTGTTCAGGGGGCAAAATGGTTGTTCATGTGCCAAAATTGGTTGTTCATCATGGTTGGCCAAAAATTCATGCAAACACACAAAAATCCAACCTAAACACATCCTAAACATCAAACCTAACCTAAATCAAGTTCCTAGGTGCACGAGTACTTAAAATTTCAAAGAAATTACAAGAAAAACTAACCAAATATGAGCAAATGTGCTTGGAGAGATCATGGAGAAAAGGAGGAGCCTCTCCTTGAAGCAATTTAATGGTTGGAACTTGTAATCCTCCTCGTTTTTAGTCAAAGTATGCACTGAATTTCGTCTGAATGCTTCTAGAGTCCTCCATTGTGCCATCCAAAGTTGCAATGAATTCATAGGCTTTTCAGAGTATTTTTTATAAGGTTTTAT
The DNA here is from genome assembly GCA_949671775.1 of Mallotus repandus. Classification (NCBI taxonomy): domain Eukaryota; kingdom Viridiplantae; phylum Streptophyta; class Magnoliopsida; order Malpighiales; family Euphorbiaceae; genus Mallotus; species Mallotus repandus. The sequence goes on along the minus strand of CATIWM010043739.1, from coordinate 13,030 downwards.
GGATAAAATGGATAAGATATGGATATGTGGATATATATGGAAAGTTATAGACTGAAATTACAAAAATGCCACTAAAGGTGCAAAAAGGCTCCTGATAAAGCAAAATTTCACATGTAAGTAACATGTTCCTTCTTATTGTATTTTTGCATCATATTCTTACATATTTACTCTAAATAATTCTCCCCAGTGAGTTTTCCTTCAAAATTTATGGTATGTTTCAGATTACAGTCTGTTTTTAACTGTTTTTTCAATTTATCAAAAATTTCAAAAAATTAAGTTTCTATTGTTTGTTTCCAAAAATAAAAAATATTCCCTAGTGGATTTTCTTTTTAAATCAAAAAAATGGTAGTCATATTTCAAAATTACAATCTGTTTTCTACTCTGATTTTCAAAAATCATTAAAAAATATCAAAAATAGTAACAATCCCCAATGTTTGTTTTCAAAATGTTAAAATCATCAAATATAAATACTCATTCTCGATTTCCTTTCTAATTTAAGACTCAATGCGAATCTTAAATTATCTGAGACTCCAGGTGATTCTCAACTTGTTCGAGACTCCAAGCGATTCTTGATTTCCTTTCCAATTTGAGACTCCATACGACTCTCAAATTATCTGAGACTCTAGGCAATTCTTAACTTGTTCAAGACTCCAAGCGATTCTTGATTCCCTTTCCAATTTAAGACTCCATGCGACTCTCAAATTATCTGAGACTCCAAGCGATTCTCAACTTGTTCGAGACTCCAAGCGATTCTTGATTTCCTTTTCAATTTAAGACTTCATGCGACTCTCAAATTATCTGAGACTCCAAGAGATTCTCAACTCATTCGAGACTCTAAGTGATTCTCGATTTCCTTTCCAATTTGAGACTCCATGTGACTCTTAAATTATCTGAGACTCCAAGCGATTCTCAAATTGTATGAGACTCCAGGTGATTCTCAACTTTTTTGAGACTCCAAGCAATTCTTAATTTCCTTTCAAATTTAAGACTCTATATGACTCTCAAATTATCTAAGACTCCAAGAGATTCTCAACTCATTTGAGACTCTAAGCGATTCTCAATTTCCTTTCCAATTTGAGACTCCATATGACTCTCAAATTATTTGAGACTCCAAGTGATTCTTAACTCATTTGAGACTCTAAGCGATTCTCAATTTTCTTTACAGTTTAAGACTCTAGGTGATTCTAAAATTGTATGAGACTCTAGGTGATTCTCAACTTATTCAAGACTCTAAGCAATTCTCAATTTCCTTTCCAATTTGAGACTCCATACGACTCTCAAACTATTTGAGGCTCCAAGTGATTCTCAGTTTTCTTTGTGAGTTTAAGACTCGAGGCGACTCTCAACTTATATAGGACTCCAAGCGATTCCCAGTTGGTTTTAAAAACTTATGACATTTTCAATATTAACCTATGTTTTCAAGTTCGAGTTCACAAGAAACAATGGAAAAAGACAAGCTGAAACGAACTCAGGTATGATCTTTGAACTCTGAAGTTTAATTTTATGCTTTGTCAAAATTTGTGTGTGACGACCACAATATAAAAATCAAAATTCTTTTATCAAATGTTTTGGTAAGAACACACAAATTCCTCCAAAGCAGGGGGCAAACTGTTGGGGTCGTTTTTCAAAACCCTAATAGTAGATGATGAAAAAACTAAAATATCTCATCAGACAGTCAATTTGATAAAGAGAATTGAAATTCAAACCATTTCAAAATCCACTAAACCATTAAACCATACCCAATCACCAAATACACCATCTTAAGACCTAACTAAACCTTGATCAAACCTTAACCCTACCCTTTTGGTATTGAGAAAGAGGTTTAAAAAGAATAATCAAAGAGAAGTTCACCTAAGTTGTGTCTTCTATGCCAATAAGTACAATCCTATTTAAAGGTTGTTTACAATCCATTTTCTATAATTTTTCAGTCTGGTTTTGATTCCTAAAGGTTCGGTTTAACCTTTGGAAGCCCTAAGAACAAAAGTCAAACTTTGGTCAACGAGACTTTTTAATGGTCAAACAGAGCTCCCGGAGTTGAATTTCAGTCTAAAACTATCTTCTAAAATTCCAGTGTGTCAGTGGGTCCCATTTGGCAAAAAGTCAAAATTTTAATCTCCTATGGTCAAATCAGGTCCCATAATTGTCTATCTCTCCCTGTTCTTATCCAAAAAGGGACACTTGTTAAAAAATGTGTTTTCTAAGTAAGGAATATTCTAAATTTGGAATATACTAGGACAAGTGTCAACTCTTTAAAGGGAGAGTATACACTATGACCTAATAACTTTGAATCTTCAAGGGAATTTACACTAAATACCACTAACCTCAAATGCCTATAAATAGAAGCTTTAAGAAAAGCTTTGAGGGGGCTTTTTCCACTCTTGAAAATTTGTAAATTCCAGTATAAATGTCAAGAAAGATCTCTCTCTAAAAAGCCCAAGAAATTAGGGAAAATAAGGGGAAATTATGCCAAAATTTCTCTAGACCTAATTTCTCTCTATTTTCTTCTCAAGTTTCTCTCAAAAATACGGAAATCAATCACCAAAACCCAAAACCTAGCTCCAATAAATCAATTCCATACAAATTAAGATTAAATCAAAGCCTAAACCCAATAAATCAATTCCATACAAATCAAGATTCAATCTCAATTCTCTACAATCAATTGGTGTTTCTTGGTGAGTTCTTGCCCAAATTCAGTTCTTGCCCAAATTCTAAGGCTAAACGCTTTCTAAAACATCACTCTCATTGATTCTCATCGTATTTCTGGGGTTTAGAGCATTGAAATCAAGTTTTGAAAGCAAAGGAGTACATTATCGTGTTATTCAGACATGAACAACCGGTTTTGGCCTATGAACAACCGATCGGGTGTTCATAGCCCAAAATCAACTATTGGCCTTCTCATACCAGTTGTTGGAGGCCCCAAAACCGGTTCTTTAGGCTCCGAAACCGGCTATCCATGCCCCAAAACCGGTTGTTCATTCTTCCTCCAAATGACTCCAATGATGGTTCTTAGGGGTTCCAGAGGGTATATAGTTGCTTGAGCATGATTCCAACCCTTCCTTAAGATCCTAAGATAATGGAATTGAAGTATTTTAACCTATTTTTCTATATTTAAATGATTTTACAGTTATTTTCCTTTTATTTATCAAAACCCTTCTCAAAGTGCTTTTAAAGTGTGATCCTTGTTTTGTTAAATTAAATTTTTAGTTAATTTTCTTTATTATTTATGGTAAATTTTAGTGCGAATACATTTTTAGAGTCTTCATTAGCCTGTATTGTGCACATATGTTGCTTGATTGTGCTTAATCATGCTTTATTGGGCCTTGACTGATGCTATGATGTTACTGAGATATTAATATGTATATATTGTGTTCTAATTTAGGGTTTTTATCATTTGTGAATCATTTTGATTGATTTTTTTATCATAGATCATTATTTGTGCATTTTGTGAATTTTTTGTTGATTTGTGAGCATTAATGAGCATAGTTTGCATTCATAGTGCTTGTGGTCACCTTCTTGAACACAAATGCCTTGTTTATGTGTCTTTACTTAATTTTTAAAGTCTTGTAGGTCTTTATTTTCATATTTTATATTTTTATTGAGTCTATTTGTGTTTATAGGGAGTCTAGATGTCAAGTATAGCTTTTAAATACTATTTTGATCTTGTTTAGTATCCTAACCTCACAAGAGACATTATTATGTCTATTTCACACTTAATACTATTTTATTGTCACTACTAACATTTTCTCTACTCTCATATACTATACTATTACCCTATACTGCTCCCTCTATTTCTTTTGCATTATTGCATTTCCATGCATTCATGTGCCTTTAGGCATATCACTTGCTTAATGCATATCATTATCATGCGTATGATCATTTTTAGATTCTTTACATGCATACTTGTATGCTTCCCGGCTTGCATCACTTGCAAACTTGCATACTTCCTGAATTTGCATCACTTTGCATGCTTTTTGAATTGCATCATGCATCATACTTTGCATGCACTCCGAATGTATTTAATTCTTGTGTGAGCATGCATTGCATTAGCATCATCCATTGTATTTTATATGCCTCTTGTTATGAAGGTCAAAATCTCAAGCTACTAACTTTACTAACTACTACTAACTTATTTCTAACTTTTTTTTGTATTGGTTATTTTAATTATCAATTTATGTTTCATCTTTTCAATCTCTACACTCAATTCGCATTTTTATTTTCATGTCTTAATTATGTTCTTGTTATTTTTATCTTTTTATTTGTAATCTCTACTCCTACTCCTTTATTTATTTTCTTTATTTGTAATTTTATTATTACATGTTCCTTTTGATAATGTTTATGTTTTATCTTGTCAATTATATCATATTTTCTATTTATTTTTATGTTTAATTTGCATTTTATTTTTTGCCAGAAACCAAAAATAAATATATACCAAAAGCTGTTTTTCTTCTTTTATTAAGTAATTAATCTTTTATGATTAATAAAATGCTATCTTTTGCACTTATTTTTCAATCTCTTTTCGATAAATAAACTCATTTTCATTTTCTAATATTTTATCTAAATTTTACATTTTCTTTAATAAAATTTATCATTTTCCATGGTAAGTTTTTCTTGTTCATTAATAAAATTAAAACCATGTTTTTTATGCTTTATTTGTGTTGATCTTTGTTAATCACAAAGACAATCCAAATGCAAGGATATGGATCACAATTTTCGTTGTTTATTAATTTTCTAAATAAAATGATTTAATTATGTAATCACTAATTCATAATGTGGAAATACCCATCCAAGGTACAAAATTCACATTTTGAGACTTAACTTGATGGAAACTCATGTTGTGAATTAATGGTTCACATAATTAATCAAATGATAATTTAAATGCATATAAAAAACTATTTTATTTATAATTCATTTTCAAACACTTTTCATTTATTTAGGCTTTTTAAGCTAATTTTTATTAAAATGCTCAAAAACACTCATTTTTATTTCTTTTTGAAAGCCAAATTCACTTCTAAGCCATTTTATTATCTTTATTTTGGTTTTTAAAGTGCTTTTCATTCACTTTTTCAAATAAAATGTTTTGTTGCCTCCTAAACTTGAAATATTGAGCAATCATGGAGAGGATATACGTGAAATGTGTTAGTCATTCTAATCTCTCTTCTCTTTAATATGTTTTAATTAATTTCTTTTATTGCCTTTATTTTTCATATTTCATCATTTAACATGCACATATTTGTTCATAACATGACTGTGCCATAATTGCCATGCCATGAATTAATTGTTTTCCTTTTCACTACTTTATTTGCATTTTATTTATGCATTATGCCATGCTTGTATGATATTGCCATGACACATGAATTTACCATGTTTACATGTTTTCTTAATTTTCATGTTCATAATTCTATGCTATGTTTACATGTTATTATGCTATGTTTATACCATATATACTATGTGTGCCATGTTATGTACATTAGTTTCGCCTTTACTATGATCATGCATCATTCTACCATATTTATGATCTTTTGTGCTTATGTGTATATATTGTGTTTGCATTTGCATGTAGTAGTTGATATATAATAGTACATAGTTCTTGGAAGCATTGTCTATAAAGTAAGGTCGGCAATGCTTAGCATCCGGGCTATATGGAGATGCCTCGAACAAAAGAGCCTAATCCTACTGACATCAACATCTGAACCCAATGCTTTATCTGATGGGCGAATGCGGTTCTAAGTAAGGGATTGAATTTGCCTAAGTCCTTAAAATGGACAATTTCTCGGGTGATATCAAGTGGTGACTCTTTATTTCTCCTATTTGAGTGAAGGGTTGTAAGTGCATTTATGCCATCCTTAAGCTCTTTCAGTACTCCCCTCACTACCCTCTGTTTTCCTGTAAAAGGAAAAAGGGTTTATGATCTAAAGAGTGCCGAGTCAGGCCCGCTGGAGTCAACAAAAGTATTCTTTTACTGGAAGCCAAGTGGGGGCTACTTGAATCCTTGGTTGGCATTTGCACTTCCCCTTGATTAGACCATAAGAAATTGGGGTGATTTCGCCATCCCGGATTGCAAGTGTTGGAGTAGTGGTTCCCTTGTCCTCTTTGATAGTTATTCAAAGCATTGAAGTTTTTAGAGAGTAAAAAGTCCCTTGAGACTCCATTGTTGAATGGCCTACCCCACATTGTTCACACACATACACAGATATAGGATTGGGTGCCTCGGTTGTAACTTCTAATTTCTTTGTAAGCATGTTTATCTTTACATTTAAAAGATTCCAACCATCAACCTCATGCATTCCAGCAACTCTTTTGGTGCACTTCTTTTTCCATGCCATTGATAATTGTTAGATGCCATAGTTTCAAGTAGATTATATGCATCATTTAGTGTCTTACTCATGAATGAGCCTTGAGCTATAGCATTTATGATGATCCTCATTGGCTCGATGAGTTCTTGGTAGAAGGTCTGAATGAGCAGTCATTTTGGAACTCCATGATATGGGCATTAACGCTATAATTCCTTTAATCACTCCTATGCCTTATACAAAGATTCACCATTGTGTTGAGTGAAGCTTATAATGTCTTGCCTGAATTTTGCTGTCTTGCCAAGTGGGAAATACTAGCCCAAAAATGCCTTAGATAACAAATCCCAAGAGGTGATGGATTGTGGTGCAAGAGAGTGCAACCACAACTTGGCTTTATCCCTCAAAGAAAAAGGGAATAACCTAAAATTAATTGCGTCCAGACTAACCCTATTCATCTTAAAAGTGTCACAAATCTTTAAAATTTGAGTTAAATGGGCATTAGGATCTTCATTTGGGAGACCTCCAAATTAGAACTGTGAAACCATCTGAGTAATTGCTAGTTTGATCTTAAAAGTGTTGGCGTCAACAGTAGGCCTCACAATATTGTTATGGGTATCTCCTGGATTAGGCATTGTGTACTCTTTAAGAGCATGATTTCGTACTGGTTGTGTCGCTTGATTACCAGCCATAGTTTGCTTCTCTTTCTCGCGCTTCTCCTTTTGATTTTTCTTGCACTATCTCTCAATTTCAAGGTTGATCTTCTCTAAGTTTGTCCCCTTAGATCGAGTGTTCAAAAACTAGTAAAAATCACCAATAAGCAAAACAAGATTAAAGGAAAGAATACTATTCTAAGAGAAGTAAAAATTACATTAATATTAATATTGTCAGTCCTTAGTAACGGCGCCAAAAACTTATTGCGTTTAAAACCCATAAGCACACGGAACGTGAATTGTAGCACAAAAGATATCATTCCCACAAAGACTGTATATTGAGTACCAATATTATATTCTCAACTTGTAAATTAAATAAAATTGAATTTAGTAATAAAAATAAACAAAGCAATCTAATTAAATTGTAATCAAATAATAAAAAGATTAGAGCCTAGGTTTAGTTTTACTATTCCAATCAAATTATAAACACCTTGACAACAAAAACAATTATTTCAGTTAAGGGTAATTGTTTTGAAATACCTAAAGACTCTCTCGAGTTTAATTAAACATGCAAATATTAAAGTTTAACCTGCTCTCATGATTAAGAAATTAATCCTAACTCATTAAGCTCCTTAACAATTAATTTACCACCGTAGACTCTACCTACTGTCATGGTTCCCCATAGAGCTCGCCTACTCTCGTGGTCAAGTGGTCTAAGTCCTATGAGTCTTAAGTAAATAAATTTCTCTAACTTTCATTGGTGAATTTACCCATAAACATGCAAACAAACTGGCCAATAATGAAAGCACACAATAAGTGCAACTCATAGAATTAACTGAAAATCAATTTGATAAATAAAATCTTATGTTCAATCACATCATGGAATTGTTAGTCCTAACCTAAACCCTAATAGAAATTTAGCCATGCATAATTGTGGCGAAACACAAAAACATGTTTAAAAGAATGATAGATGAAGAATAAAATAAATACACTCTTGAATCTTTGCACAATTCTTCTCCAATCTTTGGTTGCACTTGTTTATTACCTTTTGAATGTGGAATCCTCCTTTAAAATAGCCCTTAAACCTCCTTTTATAAGGTAGGGTTGATGAGAGTCCTTTTTGCCCTTGAATCTCTTTCCCTTCTAAGGTAGGAAAACTTCTTTCTCTTGACATGGCTTTAGACACGCACGACCATGTTGAATGTTGTGTAACGTTGCATGTTAAGCTCTAGGTGATCAAACGACTTGAGTCAAGTCATGACACATGTCATGTCAAATTGTCTTCCTTTCTATTCACTTGGCAGATAACCACACGGTTTTGCACATGGCTTGATGAAGGCATGTCACTTCCACTTTGCTCAATTCCTTGCTCAACACGGTTTGGCAAATTGTGTTTCATGTTGTGTTAACAAAAATCCTCATTCTTCAAACAAAAACTCCTTAAAATATGCTTTAAACAATAAAATCCTAATTATAATACTAATACTAATATATTTCTTATTTAAACTTATATTCTACCCAAATTATTCCAATTCTCATTCAATAATTTATTAAAAGTCAACTCAAACATACGTAAAAATTATACATATCACATTCATCGTCTGACATGACTTGTAACAGGTCTTACTTGACCTCAAAACTACTCGACATGGCATAAAGCATACCTATGCTGACATTAAACTTTTACATAGAGAGTTGCACGGCCCTGAACACGGTCATGCTTCAAGTTGTATCGTAATTCTTTTAGTTCTTCAATTAGGCCGAGAGCGACATGGGCCACAATACCGCTTGTGCTTCAAAGTGTGCTTCTAACTTCAAAAACTCAAGAGAAGGACACAAGTACTAACACACCTATGTCACAGGCCATGCTTGAATTCCTTAAATAATTTTCCTATAAAAAGAGGGGAAAATAATTAAAAACTAAAAACAATCCTAATTAAACTCAAATTAAACCAAAAATACCAATTCCTAACTAAAACTCTAAATCTAAAATTATTTCTAAGTAAACCTAATATCCTTAAGAGAATGAATATTATTCCTTAAAAATTTACATAAAATTAATTAAAATACAACTCAAAATAAATGGATAATTTTCATGCATCAAATGTGCCTTATATTAAGGATAAGAACGATTATATGGACACATGTAGGATTACCTTTGAGCATCAAATGTCAAAATTTTGACTTTTTACCAAACAAAATTTATGAACATGCTATAATTTTAAAAGATACCTTCTTACTGAAATTTAGTTTCAACAGCTCGATTGGACATTGGAAAAAGTTAGTTGACTAAAGTTTGACTTTTCATTTCATGATTTCCTAAAATTAAATCAAGACATACGAAACAAAAACCAGATTAAAAAACACTGAAGACAAACACTAAGGACTTGACTTATAACTCGGAAGATACTACTCAGAAAGAATTTTCTCTTTCATCTATTAAAATCTCTTTCCTAGCATGGTTAAAGGTTGGTAAGAGTTTGTTTAGAGCTTAGTTTGTCCTTGATTAGGTCCAATTGATAATCAAGTAAAATTTTAGTATCTTGAATGATTTTGAAATGGTTTGAAATTTGTTTCTCATCATCAATCTTATGCAATTGTGAGATATTTCATAATTCATCATCACCTTTTAGGACTTTGAAAAATGATCCAACAATTATTATTATTATTATTATGCAATTTGAATCAAATATGCAAATCATGTAGTTTTTCTTTTAAGAAAAATTAAATTTTTTATTTAGTCAAAAATTTTAATGGACCACATATCCATTATAAATTTGTAACAGATATAAGAATTCACCACAAATTTTAGTGCACATAACTTTTTCTATTTTTGTAACCAACAAGTAATCTATTACAAATTATAATGGATTATACATGTCACAAAAAAAAAATATTTACTTAAGATTTGTAAAGTACTAACTATTCGTTACAAATTTTGTGATGAACACACAAATTTTATGAAATGGAGCATTAATTCTCTTTTATGACCAAAAAGTAACCAATTTTTGAAATTTGCTACGGCTCTATATCCATCACAAAACTTGCTCTACTTATTTATATTGGTGATAGATAACATTTTGTTGTAAATTTTATAACAAAACATACAGGCCAAATCTTTCACTAAGCATTATAGGTTTATTTGTAACAGAAATATATCTGTCACAAATATTATGACAACTGTTATTACAATTTCATTACAGATTTTGTTTTGTGATAAATCACTATCAAAGATAAAATGTCAGTCATAATTTTCTAATTTTGTGACAAATTTGTTACAAAGTATTGCAAATTTCCATCACAGAAATATTTATTTCTTGTACATAAGACATATCATTTTATCGAAAATAATTTAATTATATAGTTTTAATATTTATAAGGATAATTTTATAGTAAATATTAAATTGTTGGTTTGAAATTAATGTTAGAATTAGTGGGTATTTGAAGGCTTTAAGGTGTGATAAAACACTAGTTTTAAGGTATTAATTGCCCCTACTAAATTACTATAGGGTTAAGGCAAATAGACCTTGAAGATACAACAAAGCCTAGAATTATAGATAGCAATTTCTGTTGATTCTGCAGATAACTTCTTTTGGTTGAGTAATTTGCAGAGAAAATAAGAGAAGAATAAGAGTTACATTATTAGCACTTAATTGTTCTATTAATAATAGAATTTTTGCAGTTAATTAACAACTTTTTAAAAGGCTGTTACTGTTCAAAATTAATAAAAAATAATAATAATAATTAAAATAATTAATTAACTGCAGTATAGAGCATCTAAATTAATTTTGTGTCAAATGCCAAGTGTCATCATTAGACTGTAAATATTTAATTATATATTAATTTATTTATTTATTTATAATCCAATGTGTATTTACTACCAAATTTTAAATAAATTTAGTTTTTCTCCAATTTCTCTTAAACCAATAGATTAGGTGTACCCTTTGGACACTAAACCCTTTCTCACAAATAATATGAGATAATCTTTCATTAACCAACTATTACAAGCTATCTATAACAATCAAAAGTTCATTTAAAAAAAAAGTTTAAAACCGTAACCAATCATTAAACATTTTAAATTGTAATATATAGTTTGAATTGGTTTAAATCAATTTAATTTGATTGATATAGTAGCATATAATTAAATTTGAATTATAAATGGATCAACAACAATTTATAACTTTAATTATTTAAATAATAAAAGAATTTGTTAGTTAAAGTCTGGTGTAACATAGATGAATAAAAAAAAAGGGTATTTTTTTTTTAACTATTTGTAAAAAGTCTCAAGCTGTACCATCACTGTCCATTAAAATTGTGGTGGAATTGTTACAAATATAATGGCAAAAGGATATGATACATGTGGATAGGCCACGAAATACATAAGATATTGATTTGAGGTTGGTGACGCCTACTTCAATGAGAAACGCAGATGGATCTTTCACTACCTACAACGAAAGAAACACATATGGATCTTTCTAATGTAATCCAATGACACAGAATTATATTGCTTTGAATTATTGACATCTCAATTAGTGATGAGCAACACTAATTAAACTAATCCCATCAATCCACTACACAATAAAGATCAAATCACCATGGTCTTCTTGAGAACAAATATGGAAAAATCTGAAGTGGAATAACCTCCTTTTAAAAATTCTTTGAACATTAAAAGAAATTGTAGGTTATATGAATTTTTGGATACAATATAATTGTGATTTTTGTGATTTTAATTTGTAATAATATTAATTTTCTATTTTTTATAACACTTAAATATTTTGTATTTTCTAATATAACACCAAATTTTAATAATATAATTATTTTATATATAATTTATTATCAATCTAACTAATTGAATTTTTTTTACAGAAAAAATCACATGACTGGTTAAGGGTGATTTTACTTTTCAAAACAGAAAGAGTTAATTTTATCTTAGACATTTTTATTTTGAAATTAAGTTGTCCGAATTTGAATTATCTAGTTTTATTTGTCGCTTTAGTTAAAAATAAATCATATAAGGAACTAAATTTTTTCATTTTTAAAAAATATATATATAAGTTATATTCAAGTGTGAATACTTACTTCAATCATCATAAATGAAATTTTGAAATAAATAATAAAAATACAAACATAATAAATGAAATTTCGACATAACTAATAAAAAATACAAATAAAATTTTAGTTAAACTAGGAAAAAATTATAAAAGGTGCATGATTTTATTCTGATAATTTACACAACGAAATAAACAGAAAGTGGAATCCATCTTGATTGTTGGGAATAAGGAATTGAAGTTTTTTTCAAAATTTTGATAGAACTCAATCTCTTATCCCTGAAATTAATTTTAGGTTGGTGTGGTGTGATTGCATGGAGATGGACGAAATAATGTTAGGCACGGTAGGACCTTCACTCAATAAACGATACCATACACATCTAAGTGCTTTTTGGTTGGTAACGTAGATATCTAGAATTTAGCAAGATATTATTATTATTATTATTAAGTTTCTTTTTGTATTATTGTTATTGGTTGTAGGTGTGTGTGTCTGGGTTATAAACATTGTCACGGCCTTACAAAATTTGCCTTAATTTTGTCAATGAGTGTTTCATGTCTTGACCTAGTATTTTGCATCATTAAAATAAGTAATGAAAATTTTACATTCTTTTGAATAAGTTACCCCTGTTATGAGATTTATTCGACTCGAATTTCAGAATAATAACAATTCATATGGTTACTAAATTTAAAAAAAAAAAAGTAAATTTTATTGGCCACTTTGACATCTAAATATTTTTACCACATGGAGAGCCACAATAGTCAGTGAACCTTCTTAACTACCGACTTTAATTTCTTCGGTTGTAAAAGGAAAAGCAGTCAATTATGGTACCCCTTCCATTTTGGCAAAGTGAAAATGACACCTCAATCATATATTTATTCATTGATGGAGATGCTATGTAGCCGCATGTGAAATGGTTTACCCAAGTTTACTTCAACCTCTTTATGGACAGAATGATCGTTGCAGTCTTCTGTGGACAAAATGATGATGGTTGTGCATGCAGTAACCTATACAAAATCTTTTTAGTTTCTTAATCTTTGTCTG
>CATIWM010043641.1:0-10680 GCA_949671775.1 Mallotus repandus | reverse complement strand
GGTATATGTTGGAATATTTTTGGTATATTATTGTTTTTGTTATATATTACGGGAAAGATATTAATTTTCTTTATGGAGTGATATGCGATGCAATTAGTTGATGATAAGTTGAATAAAGTGTTGTGACAACGCGGTGAATTTTTGATGTGTATGTAAATATAAGAAATATGGTTGAATGGATATGAGGACGCAATGCTACTTATGAATGAGGTCGGGCTATGTGCGATATAGAATCCCTTTTATATGCCGTAAAACAGCTAAAAAAATATTTATGGCAGGGCTGTGTGTGTACAGGGATCCATGATTTATAAAAAAAAAATTGAATTGTATGTAATTCACAAGTACATTGTTGTCCAGAAGAAAATACTATGCTAAAATAATTATATGTATGCTAAGAGTTTATTGTTAATTATTAAATGGACTGGTGATTGATAATATCATATGCTGATTGTGTTAAGTTTTCATAGGATATTATATTGTTCATTTATTGAGTTGCAGGCTCACCCCTCTGCATTATTTTCAGGATTAAAAGAAATTAGTCGGTAAAGAAGAAATATTTGCATCAGATACACTAGCATTGTGTCAGGTGGGTCAGCAGGAGGTCGTCCTCAGTTTTTCTTGAACGTCGCATGCTTAGTGAATTTTCATATCTTGTATTAATACTAGTGCATTGTATATGTATAATATAAAGAAAGATGTGAACTGCTTGAAGCTGTGTGTTTGCTAGTGTGTGATATGTGTTACATATATGGAATTGTGAGTTAAAAATTTGATATTAATAAATATGTTATGTGTTAGTCACATGCATACAATGTATGCTTGACATCCTTAGCAGGTGTCACAATTAAATTGGAAAAATTACATAAAAAACCCCAACCTTTGGAGATACTTTCAAATAAAATTTTATTTAATTTTTTCTTTTAAATATAACTACAACCTTTAAAACATTATCAAAAAAAGCCCTCCTTGGATGACTATATTGGTAACATGAGATGAAATTGTTTTTTTATTATTCATGGGGCCCACTTCGATGACTGTACTGGTAACAGGAGATGAAACCATGTATTTGCCCCCAAATTAATATTTTCTCCCCTCCAATTGAGTGTTTCATTTTTTATTAGTAGACTGTTTAAACAGATAAAAGTGCAACTTAGTTATTATAACAAAAAACTCAGCATACTAGGTATATGAAATTTCAACTTAGCATACTAGGTATATGAAATTTCAACAAAAAACTCAGCATTGCCTGTATAATCATCCAAGGAGGGCTTTTTTTAATAACATTTCAAAGGTTATGGTTATATTTGAAAGAAAAATTTGGATAGGGTTTTATTTGAAAGTACCTCTAAAGGTTGGGGTTTTTTATGTAATATCCCCTGTTAAATTTATTGCTAAAATGGAAAAAGATTTCAATGATATTAACTTTGAGATTCAGTGTAAATTTCAACATTTTTTCAAAATTAAAAAAAATCAAGAACATATTTGTTATGTTCAATGTGTTTGCCCACAAGAAAAAAAAACCTAAAATAAGAGTTGAATCATGAACAAGTTAGGCTTTTTTTGTACGTAGAGAGGAAGGCCAAGGCTCGGGGAAACACAATTAATATATGGGGTCTGAAACTCCTAATATATCCTTAAACAGCAGAGGTAGCATGCCTTGAAGAGGACTTTATAACATAGTAAGGCCGATAGGATATGTAAGAGCATGGATGGCCATAAAATCTTCACAGCTATTTCCTTCTTTGAGGGTGTGAACCACTTTAACATCCCAACTTTGTTGAACTAAACTTTTAATCTTATTAAACAAAGACATATATCTCAAAGGGATGTCATAACACCTATGAAGAGAGTTAACCACACATTTGTTGTCAGATTCCAAAATGATATGCATATAGTTCAACTCCTATATAGTTTGAAGGCCATAAAGAACCACCTAAAATTACGCTACAAGGACACTGCGAAAACCAAGGTTAACCACAAAACCACTTATCTAGCCTCCTACACTGTTTCGAAGTAGACCACCTGCAGTTGAAACATTAGAAGATTGTTTCAGACAACCATCTATGTTAATTATCTTTGGCTGCTCAGGAGCTTGCCAAAGGACATGTTGCCTCATGTTAGCTAATTTGGGAAGACTAGTAGCTTGAGTTAAGACAGATGCAAAGATGCACACTTTGGACTCAACCAATTTTAAGAGATTACGAGGGACCTTGTATTTTTCATTAAACAACTGTTGGTTTCTATTTCTCTATAGGATCCAACATGTTTTGCCAAATATTATCTCCCAGTCAATCTCCTTACTACCATTCTGCAAGTTTGTCAATAACCACTCCTCACAATTGGGGGAAGCAAACTGATTTAATTTAGATGTCAACACCAGATAAATCCCCAAATCAACAACAACCTTACAATCTGTTAACACATGAATTAGAGTTTCATCAGCTTGACCACATACATCACAGTAGGTGTAATCAATCATATGCCATCAAGAGCATTCAATATTAGTTAAAAGTTTGCCATGGAGGCAAAGCCAAAGAAAAATTCAAATTTTTTTAGGTCTATGCCATCACCAAATCAATTTCCATTTAATATTAAGATGCAAGAGAGAGTAAGTTGTGATCATCTGATAGGCTGATTTAACAATGAATCTCCTACTTGGTGAGTGAATCTAGTACGACATATCTAAGCCATCCGAGGCTTGTGGAGGTCTGATCGTAGCTATATGCATGAGAGTTAATGTGGGCAGATAATTTTGAAAGAGGTGCCAATTCCAATTCCCATTTGCGTCAACAGCTTGATTAATTATAAGGTTCGCTAAATTTCCTGAAATATCCATGATGGCCACGTCTGGCAGACATTTACCAAAACCCATCTAATTATCAAACCAGAACCCGACTGATTTCCTATCCCCTAGGCTCTAACCCAATCTATCTCTAGTTAGTTGCCATACCTTCTTAATGCCTTTCCAAGTCACTGAAACTCTTTCAGTAGGAGATGTAATATTGTGATTCACGTTTAGAAGATATTTAGCTTTAAGCATATAGGACCGTAAATAATCTTTTTTAGATATAATACCCCATGCAAGCTTTATGAGAAAAGCAAGATTGTACAATCTAACTTCCCAAATCCCTAGACTACCAAGCTCTCGAGGTTTGTAAATTTGATGCCAATTAACTAAACTTGCCTTTTTATCTTTGCTATTATTTCCCCAAATAAACTTGTGATTTATACCATCAATCTTCTTATAAATATCACTATGGACCAAATGAGTCTACATTATGTAACTAGAGATGGTTAAAAGGATAACTTTAGTTAAGGTCACTGTCCTAGCCAGAGACATTTTTTATGCCTTTTAACTTTTCAGTCTATTGTCATCTTATCTAGGATTTGTTGATAAATGTTATTCAACCTCCTACCTTGAATTATAAGGATTCTAAATACATTCCCATTGTATCATTGATAAAAAAAAATGTTAAGGCTTCCTTCTGGATTTGAGTAGTGGTATGTTTTGAAAACAAAAGCAAAAATTTATCTTTACTTACCAAGTGCCTCGAGGACTCATAAAAACTCTCAAGCACTTTATGAATAGTAATTGCATTCTTCTTATTAGCTTTAGTAAAAATTAGCAGGTCATCTGCAAAGAAAAGGTGACTTATTGAAGAGCATTGGTAAGTAATTTTAAAAAGCTCCCAGTCACCATTCTGCACTTCCACTTCAATGGAGTGTGCAAGCCTCTCCATGCACAAGATAAACAAGTAAGGTGATATAGGATCTCTTGAACGAATACCCCTTGTCAGATTAAAGCTACTGAAAAGCTACCCATTCTAAGAGATTTGCTTGGGAGTGGTAGTAAGGCACTTCATAATAATATTGGCAAAAAAAATGAGGGATCCTGATGTTAAAGAGAGTGTCAATGATAAAGTTCCTGCTAAGCCTAAAATAGGCCTTAGCTAGATCAATTTTAATAGCCATATAGCCTATCTTCCCCCTTTTAAATTCCATGGAGTGAATAATTTCCTGTGTAGTGATCATGTTATTCATGATATGACGGCTTTTAACAAAACTAGATTGAAGAGGATTCACCAGATTATGCATTAAAGGCTTTAAGCAATTGGCAATGACTTTCATTACTAGCTTGTACATGACATTACATAGACTAATGAGCTTGAAATTGCTCCAAGATCCCGGATTGCTAGTTTTAGGAAGCAACATTATATTAGTCTAGTTCATGGTAGAGTCTAGATTATTGCCCTCAAAAAAATATTTGACCATAGTGAAGAGAGATTTACTAACTAAACCCCATTTTTTTTATATAAAAGAAAGCTTGAAAGCCATCTATACTTAGAGCTTTAGAGGGATTCATTTCAAATAAAACATTCTTCACCTCCTCCTTCTCAACTATTCTTATTAACGAATTACAATCCTTAAGTATTGGAAATCGTCCCTTAGTGTGATGAAGAGGTCAATGGCGGTTTTCTTCGGAATAAAGCTTGTTGAAAAAATTTATGGTATCATGCTTAAGAATTTTTTATCACTACACCATTCCCAGTCGATAACTTAAGAAGAAATACCTTATTCAAGTAATTTTTTATTTTAAACCTAACATGAAAATAGTTGGTATTGCGGTCCCCGAGATTCACCCAGTCACTAGAGGATTTCTATCTCTAATAAAGTTCCTATTGAATTAGAATTCTATTATACTCATCTAAAAGTTTTGACTCTAATCTTCTTAGGTTACCTGAATCTTTCTTTTCTCGAGCTACTTGAATGCCTTCAAGTCTAGCAAGAATTCGATTCTTATTATTAAAAATATTTCTAAAAACCTCCTTATTCTAGTAGTGCAGCTCTTTTATGAGATTTGCTAAATTATCTTGTATTGAAATCTCTTGCTTTTAGTAATTTGAGATCCATTAACTCCATTCCGGATGGTTAGCCATGGCACTAAGAATCAACATAAGTTTTTGGGGGTCTCTCATTCCTCTAATTAAGAGCCAAGAGTAAGGGACAGTAGTTTGAGCTCATCTTAGTTAGATTCTTAATGAAAGTTCCAGAATTCACATCATACCATAAGTCATTCCATAGAAATCAATCAAGCCTTTCCTAAACCACCCCTCTTACCTAAGTGAATTTTGGCCCCATGTAACCCATATCTCAAAGGTTATGATCAGCTACGAAGGATCAAAATTTGTTACAACTCCCGACTCTCCTAGTTGTCTTCTTTGACGAGGATAGGGTAGCATTAAAATCACCACCAATAGTCCAGGGTAGCTCCATTATCTCAATGATGGAAGAAAGTTTTGTCTAGAGAGAAGATCTCAATGTGTTATTTGAGCTTGAATACATAGCGGTAAATAAAAATTCATGCTCATCAATACCTACCACCTTCATATGCACATATTGTCTATTGCTTACTAGGATCTCAATGTTGATTTTCTCCTTACATAAAATCTAGATGCCACACGAATATCCAATTGCTTCAACTTTGAATGAGGAGCTATAGTTAGTGCTGCGAATCACATTATAAGCATTAACTCCACTTATTCTTGGTTTAATAAGGACAAGAATGCAAGGATTATACAACTTTACATAAGAAAATAGGGTTCACTTGAAATCTACACTACCAACTCCTTGACAATTCCACATAAAAATATTATTCATAAATAAAAAATAAAGAAATGATAAAACATAATTTTAAGATTCCAGATGTGCATTTAGAATTGCTTCCACTCTATCTTCCGTGTCCTCTGTCAGATGCATTACATTAAGCAGGTCATCATTTTCTAGGTTGTTGATGCCTTTGTGACCCCCTTTACTAGATGTTTTCTTCATTTTTATTTTCCCTCTCAAATGAATGAGTTGTTTAAGCTTTATAGCTTTCTCAATTTTAACACCAGCTTTATTTCTTACTCCCTTCTTCAGGGTATTTTCTCCATTATTGGTAGGGGCGTAGCAAACCACCTGATGGTGCTGAGGGTTGAGGGAGGTTTCTACTACAAAGGTTTCCAATATAGACAATTAAGGTGGTCTTTAGGAATTTGTATGGTAACATCTAGATCCAAGGGTTGTATCTTCTGTATGGTATTGGCTTCATCAGTTTCTGGTGTGTTGTCCATATGCTTGGTCCCTTTTTCTACTTGGTTCTGTGGAGGCCCATTGATAGCATCCATATTGGCCCATGAAGGAGTATCTTGGCCCATAATTCCTTTCCCTTTCCTCTAATTCTTTTTGTAGTAATACGTTCCATTTGCGGAAGTTGCCATATTTTTGATACGTGATTTATGCAAATCAACAGCAGTTCCTCCTTCATCAATGTCATTTTCTAAGTTTGAGAAAATTGAGAATCCTTGACCCGCTCTTTTCGTATAGAGCCCTAATTTCTGCTCTTTATGATTTGTTGCCTTATTAGTTGATCGTTAGTATCCTAGTGAAGCATGCATCCAAGCCCCAAGGCTAGGTTCATCAACTTCAACATCTTGAGACTTTTGTTTTGATGATTGCCCATTGTTCTGATCTGTGGGAGATTACTTCTGTAAGTTTTCTCCATCTTCTTTTTCTACTACCTCCCTCCACTTAAAAGGACAGAGATTAGAGTTATGCCCATAGCATCCATATTCATAGCAGATAACAGGAAGGCTTTTGTACTCCACATCCTCCCTTTTCTTTTCTACTTTTATCTTGGACACAAGAGGCTTCCTTAGATCAAGCTCCACTGTTATCCTTGTGAACTAGGAGTGAGCACGGTTTGGTTTGGTTCGATTTGGTTTAAAAATATATAAACCTGAAGTAAAAAATTTTCCGTTTCGGTTTAGTTTGATTAAAAATTTTGGTTTGAGTTGTAGATGAGCTATTTTATGAGCTTAATTTTAATACAATGAAATTGGACCTAAATTAAGTTCAAAAAACTTGTTGAGAGTACAAATTTTTCAAGATAAATAAAAATTCAAATGATAAAAAAAAAGTCCATAACAATTAGTAAAATATTAATATCCATGAAAAATTTTAGCAATGGCAAAGTACAAATACGGAAACGTGAAGAATTTTTTGAAAAATATAAGCAGCAAATGAAAAAAAAATATAAATATAGTCCAATTTTTAGCTTTTCTAATCTTTAAAATTTAATTGCTCATCAAATTCAAAGAACACAAAAGTGCAATTAATCATTAATATATTAAAAAAATCAATTTAATTGCCCATCAAATAAATCATATTAAAAAAAGTAAAAATATCTACAACAAAGCAAAAAATTAATTTACATACCTTCAAAGAATTGTTTAGTATTGAAGGAGGTAGGGATTTGAGAATTGAATGAGATAGGAGTTTGAGGAAAATGAGTGAAATATATAGAAATTAGATGAAGAGGAGGAAAAAAAAAGATCGTATAGGAAAAGAGAGAAGTATCAGTGAAATTTAGAAGAATTAGGTTAAGAGTATTAGATTTATACAATTCGGTTCGAAGTATTCCTACTTTTTAAGATAAGAATAAAATTAAATCAAACCGAACATACTTCAGTTTCAATTCTTGGTTATTTTTGCTCACCTCCATTACGAACTACCCCCTTATACCTTCACGAGTGTTATAATCGATTTTTAGTGGCCTTTCAAGCTGGCAATGAAGCGAATGACATTCCTGTGATAATATTGAAGTGGAAGGCCTGGAAATCTAATCCATGCCGCTACAGCTGAAAGATCAATATCATCAGTACTGAAAGAAGGGTTCCAAGGTTGGACCGTTAGATAATGCCCGAAAATTGTCCGTGGACCATTTAAGAGCACATGAGAATAATCCTCCTCAACCATGAAATAGTCGTTGGACAAGTTAGGCCTTTAAGAAAACAGAAAAGAAAATCACATTAAAGATGAAATTTAATCCTTAAATTTGATACAAATATTTAATTTGGTCCAATTTTAACTTTTCAATCTAATTAGCATTTATTATTTCATGCCAATTATGCCTAGATTATGAAATACATAATCAATTACATTGAAATCAAGAAAAACTCAAAGAACTTTCAAAATCAAGAAACTCATAAATATGATATATAATAAAAAGGTTATTAGATAAAATAAATATTTTCAGGAATTTATCAGATTTTTGGACCTAATTGATAATAAAATAATTGTTTCATGCCAATTTTTTTTTTAAGTTAAAGTTTTTTCAAGCTATAATTGCACATCTTTTTATCTTGGTAAACCTCAAAAGTAAAATAAAAAAAGGTTAAGCAATCATTTTCTGAACAACAATAATTTCAGCCTTTAACCGTTGGTTTCAATGATCCTAACATGATTGGAATGATAGAGAAACTTTATACCATAGATAAATACTTCACAAAAAGATATGGTATAAGTGCGAGCAAAGATGAGATAAGAAATTGCGCTTACAATGAAAAAAAAAACAAAGTTGTTTAAGCCCCCAAAAACAAAAAGAAAAGGTTCAAGGGATAAGAGGGGAGAGCACCGAGTACGATGGGAAGAAATGGACAGCAAATTAAAGTGGGGAAGAGTTAAAATTAATAAAAGTGGGCATGAAAGGTGCCAATAGGAGATTTGTACAAATGGCAATGTGTTGTTGCTTTTTGTAGTGGGCAACCACTTTTCCACTACTAGTTCATTTTGATTGTTTTGTGGCCTACCTTTTTTTTCCTTTTTCTTTTGTTTTTTTTTTTGTTTTTGGTGTTTTTTTTTATTTCAGTTTTTGGAATCTAAAGCCCTTTTTTTTTTAAAAATAAAAGGGTTCAAGTGGGATCCACCATAATAATAATAAGTTCTATCATCGTTATATACTTTAAAAATTATATATATATATATATATACACATATAATTTGAGTGATAAAGTAATAATTATAATTACTTGATTTATTATTGAGTACAATATATTTCGAGCAAATATTAAATGAGAAATTTTTTATCGATTTTTATTATTTCGTTGTAGAATAGTTAAAATTTTAAGATATTGTTAAGGAGGGAATGGTCTCTTTAAAAAATTTTGAGGTCTAAGGTTTAAACTTTACTATTATTAATTCTGTAATTTTTATATAATATAAAAAAAAAACTATTTCATATTGTATATTATTAATATTTAGATTGTTTGACTTTTTTATTTAACAGAAAAATTCTAAAAGTATTGATGGTAAAAATTATAAATTACAAAATCTAAGGGAACGTAAGGAATTAATAATTTTTTTGAAAATTTCTAAAATTAGAAATAATCTATTAATCTCACTTCAAATCTTACTAAAAAACACATCATGAATGCAAGAAAAAATTATTTTGTAATATATTTCAAGTCTGTTATATTTAATAATCAAAAAACAGTATATTGTTTTTGTTTGTTATATAAAACACTTAATGAATATGATAATGTATGTGTTATAAATCCAATTAGTGAGTACAATACATTTAAAATTGACAAAAATCTTTGATAAAAGGTTTTTGTTTTTGGTCGAGTTCATAAAAAAGTTCAGTTCATTACGTAGAACCCTAAAAATCATGGAACAGAATAAAATATTTAATATATATTTTTTTAAAGTTATTGTCGAGCCAATCTTACAAGTTAATTTTTGGCGCGCTATACTAAAAAAAATTATTCATATTGCTAGAATGGTAACAAATTTCATATATAATATGATTTCAAAAAGCAGCATGAGTGCAATAAATAAATAAATATAGTAGTGCATATTAAAGAAATTATCTTTCAAAAAAAAAATTACAAAATATATAATTTGAATTGTTATATTATTAATTTATAAAATTAATTTTCATATGATTTAAAAAGAATTCTATCTCATATTCTATAGTTTATGAGTGTTTAAATAATATATTTTTTATGAATAAAAAATATAATTATTGATAAATCAATGTAGATAAAAAAAAATAACAATAAAAAAAATTAAAAAAAGGGATCTTAAATTTGATTATGCAAACTAGCTTGGTTTTAGAATATTAAGTTATTATTATTGCAATCAACTCAGTGACAATGTTTATATTTTTTTCTTTAAATTTTTTTTTTTGAATTTTCATAAACAATTCTAATTATTTTATCATTTGTCACAAAGAATTTTGTTTTTATTCTGAAAATATCCGTTGTACAGATTTTTAGTAATAAATAAGATATAGATGTCCGTTGTACAGATTTTTAGTAATAAATAAGATGTAGATGCATATATGGGAGATGGCATCAGGTTGTTGGATCTTTAAAAAAGGCTTCAAAACTCTTGTTGCTTAATCAATTTAGGGCAACATCATACTATCTACAAACAGAAATTGCTAATGAAGCGTATATAAAAAAAAGTCTAAATTGAAATTTTAAAATTTAAGAAATTTCAGGATCAAATTTTAGTGACATTACATCAACGGTAAATCCCTGGTTATCATCACCGCTATGTAATAATAATAATAATAATAATAATAATAATAATAATAATAATAATAATAATAATAATAATAAGAATTTTTTTATAAATAGATAAAAATAAAAAATATTATCAAAGTCACGTTGATTAAAAATATTTTTAAAATTAATTTTTTTAAAATTAATTTCTCTATTTTTTTTAAATATAGACTACTTTCCTTTTCTTTCTCATTTTTAGGATACAATTTTTTTCTTAATTTTTTTGCTCAATATTTTTATCTACCGCCTTTATCTATTTTTTTTTACTCAACATTTTTTTTACTATCTTCAT
>CATIWM010043609.1:0-17483 GCA_949671775.1 Mallotus repandus | reverse complement strand
GGAAGTTACGCCTTGAATGCATTTTTTATGTGCTTTTTCATGGATTGGTTGCCTTAGGGTTAGATGGATGTTCAATTAGGGTTTAATGAAATTGCATGTAATTAAGGAATAAGATAGTAATTCATAAAATAATTCTAAATGTACACAAGACTAAAAGAAGTTATTATTCCGTATCCAGTACTCCTGGTTGTGGTGCTAGCTTGTATTAGAGAATCGAGTTACCACCACCATCGATTTGTCCCAGTTATTACCCTGGGTGGCAACTCCTCATCTCCATGCTATGTCTTTATAATATAGTATTGTCTTCCCTAGAGCCTTGAGCTCAAACAGTGTCACGGTTGCAATAAACTTGGGCGCGCACTAAACCCCGTCGTCTACAGGTACACATCTCCTAACAATGCCATCCTTGCATATCTTCCAAAGAAAAGGATCATCCCATATATAACCTTTAAAATCATGAATCAATTTATTTCTTTGCTGACTAGGTAATTATAGGGCCAATTTACCACTAGAAATAAAATTAGCAATATCAGCAAACCATGGTGCATCAATATAATTAAGAATAACAAGTGACTTATCTATAAATGTGTCTTTAATCATCTCATTAGTAGCACTCTTACTCTTTTCTGATTATAATCTCAACAAATGGTCTACTACCATTTTTTCTGTCCCTTTCTTGTCTCTGATCTCAATGTTAAATTCTTGCAACAGTGGTACCCATCTTATCAACCTGGGCTTTGAATTCTTCTTTGTGAGCAAGTATTTCAAAGCTAAGTGATCTATAGAAACCAACACCTTTGAACTAAGCAAATATGATCTAAATTTACCAAAAGCAAAAATTGCTGCTAACATCTCCTTTTCAATAGTGGCATAATTTATTTGAGTAGCAGATAAGGTCCTGTTAGCGTAATAGATCATATAAAGCTTTTTATCTTTTGTTTGTCCTAGCATTGCTCCTATGGCATGGTCACTGCCATCACACATGAGCTTAAATGGTAAACTCTAATCCATTACTATTACAATTGGTGCTGACATAAGTGCCTCTGTTAGCCTGTCAAAAGTAATTTTACAAGCATCAGTGAAAATAAAAGGTGCATTTTTTTAAGTAATTGACAAAGAGGCTTGAAGATTTTAGAAAAATCCTTTATAAACTACCTGTAAAATCATGCATGTCCCAAGAAACTTCTTACTCCCTTGACATTAGTTGGGTACTGCAGCTTCACAATGGTGTCCACTTTGGCTTTATCTACCTTTATACCCTTGCTTGAAATCTTGTGCCCTAGTACAATACCCTCTTCAACCATAAAGTAACACTTTTCCTAATTCAACACTAAATTTTTCTCTTCACATTTTGAAGCACCTTATCAAGATTTATCAAGCACTCTTTAAAAGAATTTCTATATACTGATAAGTCATCCATAAGCACTTCCATAATCTCCTTAACTAAATCTGTAAAGATTGCCATCATACACCTCTAAAATGTTGTTGGTGCATTACACAAGCCAAATGGCATTCTTCGGTAAGCAAATGTGCTATAAGAACAAGTAAATGTAGTTTTTTCTTAACTGTATAGGGTAATGGCTATCTGATTGTACCCTGAATAACCATCTAGAAAACAATAAAATACATGTCCCGAAATTCTTTTTAACATTTGACCAATAAATAGAAGTGGATAATGGTCCTTCCTAATGGTTGTATTCAATTTCATATAGTCTACACAAACTCTCCAACCACTTACAGCTCTAGTAGGAATTAAATCCCCCCCCCCCCCCTCCAATTATCTATTATTGTCATGCCACCCTTCTTTAGTACAAATTGAATGGGGCTGACCCATGAACTGTCTGGAATGGGGTATATAATCCTTGTAACTAACAACTTAAGCACCTCCTTCTAATTAACTACTTCCTACATGTTTGGGTTTAGTCTCCTCTGCCTCTCAATGGTGGTTTTGTGCCCATCCTCCATTAGTATTTTATGCATATAATATGAAGGACTTATACCCTTAATATCTAAAATTTGCCACCCTAAAGCTTGCACTCTCTTTTTCAATAATTGTACTAATGCACTCTCTTGTTCCTCACACAGTTTGGATGAAATGATGATAGGTCATGTTTGATTCTCACCCAAATAAGTGTATCTAAAATGAGGTTGTAAGGGTTTCAATTCTAACTGAGGTGGTTTCTCTATAGAAGGAGGAATAGTTTTTGTGTTTAGAGGTAATTCAATTTCTGCATTTGGGTTAAGTATTTAAAGGTCTCTTTTTTCTAAAGTTTGTACCTGCAAGCACTTCCTTATTTCCTCTAACTCATAAGATATTGCTAACCTCCCTCATTGGACTTCATTCACAATATCGTCAACCACATCAATACACATGCAATTATCATATTTAGGTGGGTGCTTCATAACTTGGTAAACATTAAACTTATAACTATCTTCACCCACTCTCAATGTAAGAGTACCTTCAAAGACATCAATGATTTCTTTGGTAGTGTACGTGACAGGCATGCCTAAAATCAATGGCACATCTTCATCTTCCTCAAAATCTAGCACAACAAAATCAACTGGAAGATAAATTTCCCTACTTTTACCAATACAACCTCCACTATTCCTTTAAGTTTTTTGATTGTCCTAACTTCAAGCTACAATCATATGTTTATAGCTTTTGCTTCACCAATTCCAAGTTTCCTATAAATAGATAAAGGCATCAAATTAATAGATGCACCTCAATCACACTGAGCTTTTTAAAAATTTAAATTACCAATAGAGCAAGGTATAGTAAGACTTCCTGGATGTATGCACTTTAGAGGAAGCTTGCTTGAAATAATAGCAGTACTCTTTAGAGTGATAGTCTCAAACTCTTGCAATTTCTTTTTGATGGAAATGAGCTCCTTCAAGAATTTAGCATATTTGGGTATCTAAGCTATTGTTTCAACTAAAGGTATATTGATACGCAGCTTCCTGAACATCTATATTAATTTTGGAAACTAGTTATCATGCTCTTGCTTTTGTATCCTCTATGGAAATGGAACTGGGGGTTCATCAGGCTTAGATGGTGGTGTAGATTCTTTCTTTCTACTAATGTTATACTCCTTCCACTTATTCTTTTTCTTTATTTATGTCATTTTTTTTGTTCTCCAATAGGTGCATGTGTATTCTTCTTAGGTGGTTGCAATTCTTTACCACTCCTCAATATAATTGCCTTTAACTGCTCTTTAGGATTCTTTTCAGTATTACTAGGAAATGTCCTTTGATTTCTTAA
Source organism: Mallotus repandus (assembly GCA_949671775.1). Taxonomy (NCBI): domain Eukaryota; kingdom Viridiplantae; phylum Streptophyta; class Magnoliopsida; order Malpighiales; family Euphorbiaceae; genus Mallotus; species Mallotus repandus. The sequence continues at coordinate 14,224 of CATIWM010043609.1, read as the reverse complement.
AGATAGAGAATTAGCTAACTAACCCATTAGCACCTTTAAATTATGAATTGAAGAAGAAAGATTTCTGAACATTAATTAAATATCCTGATGCATTTGTTCAAACCTCCCCTCTAGTCTTTTAGTAGCCTCATCATGCTAATTCATCTTAATTATTATTATGTCCATGAATTTATGCATTTTGACTTCTAGAGAAGCTATTGATGAAGAAGAAAAAGCTTTCTCTTGTTGGAATTGAGATTGCCTTGATGTTGCTGACCATTATTCCCTATAAAACCTGATGTCCTTGAGGTCTCCACTAATTTTTACCCTGATTACTCCATGAAAAGTTTGGATGGTTCCTCCAGCTAGGGTTATAAGTGTTCCATATCACTGGATTTTGTTGCTGACCCTTGTTAAAGTTACCTACATAATTCATGCTCTTTACAGACAAATTCTACATTTGTTGACACTCAATGTTGGGATGTCCACAATGATAAAGTTGACAAGATGAAGAGATTACTAATGAAATAGCATTAAGACCCATATTTTCTATTCTCTTTATCAAGGCATCCAGTTTAGCATTCATCATAGTTAATCCATCCACATCCAATGTTCCCCCCTCCAGAGCATCCTCTGTAGTCTTAGACATAATAGTCCTTCCTGCTGCAACATCAATATTAACTTTGATTGATGGATTCACACCTTTATAAAAATATATAGCCAAATCCCAACTAGGTATTAAATGTGTAGGACACTATCTCTGTAAGTCCTTTAATCCATCCCAAGATTCATAGAAGCTTTCATCCTCCCTCTAGTAAAGAGAATTGATCTCATTTCTAATCTTCAGCACTTTTTCAGGTGCAAAGTATTATGTGAATCGCAATAAAGCAAAGGGAGCAATTTGAATGGATGGTGGATCATATGAAGGCAACACAAAAATAGATGGATCTTGTTTAAATTAAGAAGATAATTCTTGAATAATTATTTGAAGCTGCCTCAAGGCTCAATTATTATATCGTGTGCAAAGAAGTTCAAAGAGGCTTTACAAGGCTTTATGAGGAATATTTGGGATAATCAAGCACATGAGGATCCAATTCATTTTGAAGGCCTTAATGAAAGTCTATTTATTCAACACACTTGAAGTCCAAATACTTAGTGAATAAAGATAGGCTTATTTTAGGCTTCGTTTAGGCCAAATCATGTTTAGGCCTTATCCATTTGTTATCTATTAGTTAGAATTCAATTTTAATTAGTATTTGAATTTCTTTAGAGGCCTAATCCTTGTTAAATTTGACCTAAGTAAATTAGGATAAATTTTAATTTTAAGTACTTGTTTCCTACTTTAAGAAGGAAACCTTAACTAGTTAAGAGTCTTTAGCTTAAGTGACTTCCTTAGCATTATAAAAAGAAGATATATATAGAAGTTTTAATAAGTTTAATTCATAATTAATTGAGTCAAATTCGACCTTAATCATAAATTGCTTATTTTCTCATGTTCTTGAAAGAATACCATCCTTAACTTATCAAAGGAGTTGATCAAACCTTTGTGGCATTGAAAATTGGAGCTTAAGTCATCTAAATTTATTAAATTTCAATCTTTTCGATCATCTACTTTTTTCTTAGAATCTTGGAAAAAGTTATTAAGTCTTTAGTGTATTTTATCAAAATAAATCACGACGATCATTCCATGCATTTATTGAAGTTCATTCATAATATTTTGGTATCCGAGCATTGGCTCTAAGAATCAGGTTACATATCCCTATTTGTTTTCATTCTTGTTTTCATTTGTGTGCTCTCTTCTTCTACTCCTTTCTTATTCATTTGTTTCATTATCTTTTTAGTTCATCACCTTGTTCATTAAACTTCCAAATTCATTTTGCATTTTTTATTTTTTAATTCATTTAGTTATTCTTGAACTCTTGCATTAGTATAAAAAAATGAAAAAGAAAATGAAAAGAAAAAAAAAAGAGAAAAAAGAAAAAAGAAAAGAACAACTAGGTTATTGCAAGTTGTTCTTACAATGATTAAAATTTTCTTGCATTCTTTAATCTTCTTAAAGCATAATCTTGAATTCTTGATTATTTTCTTGAAGTTTCTTGATCAAATTCATGGGTGTCTTTTAATTATCTTTAAGTTTTTTTATCAAATCTTGTTTCAAGATCACAAATCTTGAGTTTTGAAGTGAGCAAATTCAGTTTTCTTAGTCTTTTATATACAAATTTGAATTACCCTTGCTTAATAAGGATATCTTATGGATAAAATTATAGCATAAGTAGATTATATCCTTATCTTGTTAGATTTTGGTCATAACTTATTTTGTTCTAATTTTTATCTTATCTTAAAGCTTTTCTTTGTCCTAAAGGGATTAGACAAGTCTTTTTTTCCTTATCTATTTTTCTTATCCTCATCTATTAGGATTAAATTCATTTTTGCTTTGGGCACTCCTTTATTTCTTATTTGTGAGCATTTTTTTATTAGAGCACTCCTAGTCATTCTCTCTACAATTACTTAAATTTTGATTTTTGAACTTTGCAAAGAGAATTAATTAGTTTATGTTGTTTGGTTTTGATTTAATTAAGAACACTAAAGGAACAAGCTGAGAGGTCTAAGGAAAACCTTATGTGATTAAATTAAATTGAGTGAAAACACAAGAGATTCCTTCATCTTCGAGAGTAAACATGTGAGGGAGTGTTGTAAGGATTTTTTTTAATTTTATTTTAACCTTTTTTACAGTTATGTCTAATATAAGTGGAGGAGGTAAAAGTCCAGTTCCAAAGACTAACACCGCAGAAGCTCAAGAGTTTGACAGGATGCAACGAGCTATAATGGAAATTAATAATGCCTTATGTTGAGGTCATTTTTTAAAACCTTGATAGTCGATGATGAAAAAACTAAAATGTCTCATCAGATAATTAATTTGATGAAGACAATTAAAATTCAAGCCTTTTCAAAATCCATCAAATCACTAAAACCATACCTGATCACCAAATACACTATTTTAAGGCCTAACTAAATCCCGATCAAACCTTAACCCTACCCTTTTGGTATTAAGAAAGAGGTTTGAGAAGAATAATCAGAGAGAAGTTTACCCGAGTCTTGTCATCTAAACCAATAATTGCAATCTTATGTAAAGGTTGTTTATAGTCTATTTTTTGTAGTTTTCAGTTTAGTTTTGATTCCTGAAGCTTCGGTTTAACCTCTGGAAGCCTTGAGAACAAAAGTCAAACTTTGGTCAATGGGACTTTTCAATGGTCAAACAGAGCTCCCGTAGTTGAATTTCAGTCTAAAACTATCTTCTAAAATTTCAGCGTGTCAGTGGTTCCCATTTGGCAAAAAGTCCAAATTTTGACCTCTAGTGGTCAAACCGAACCCCACAACTGTCTACCTCTCTTTGTCCTTATAAAAAAAAGGTGCTTTCCAAGTAAGGAATATTTCAAATTTGTAATATACTAGGACAAGTGTTAACTCTTTAAAGGGAGCGTATATGATATGACCTAATAATTACCTTTAATATTTAAGGGAATTTACACTAAATGCCACCCCCTATGTTTGCCTATAAATATAAGCTTTAAGGAAAGCTTTAGAGAGGTTTTGGGGGTTGAGAGAACCACTTCCATATAAAAAAAATTCCAGCATAAAAACCCAAAAAGATTACAAAATAATTCTCTCCAAAAAGCCTTCAGAAATTAAGGAAATTTGAGAAATTAAAGGGAAACTATGCCAAAATTCCTCTAGACCTAATTTCTCTCTATTTTCTTCTCAAATCTTTCAAAAAAAATACCAAAATCAATCACCTAAATCAAAAACCTAGCTCCAGTAAATCAATTCCACACAAACCAAGATCAAATCAAAGCCTAAACCCTCCTAAAAACACCTTTTCCCTTTGAGTTTCAATCTTAATTCTCTACAATCAACTAGTGTTTCTTGGTGAGTTCTTGGCCAAATTTTGAGGCTAAACACTTTCTAAAACATCACTCTCATTGATTCTCATCTTATTTCATGGGTTCAAGGCAGTAAAATCAAGTTTTGAAAGCAAAAGAGTCCAAAATCATATTATTCAGACATGAATAACAGGTTTTGGCCTATGACCAACCAACCGGGTGTTCATGTGCCAAAATTGACTATGAGCCTCTCTGACCAATTTTTTTAGGCCCTAAAATAGGTTATCTAGGCCTCAAAACCAGCTAGACAAAAGGCATAACTGATTGTTCAATCTTCTTCGTCCAAATGACTCTAATTATGGTTTTTAGGGTTCCATAGGGTATATACTTGCTTGAGCATGATTCTATCCCTTCCCTAAGATCCTAGGATGATGGAATTGAAGTATTTAACTTATTTTTCTATTTTTAAATGATTTTACAATTATTTTACTTTTATTTATCAAAACCCCTTTCAAAGTGCTTTTAAAGTGTGATCCCTGATCTTGCTTTCGTTTGATGATTGTGATTGAAATTGATTATTTTATCTATTTTCTTTGTGAGTCATGTCTTATTTTGATGTGTGTTCTTATTTAAGGCCTTGTTTAATGTGTTTTGTGTATATTTGTTGCTTGATTGTGCTTAATTGTACTCTAATGTACTTTGATTGTTAATTTACTATTACTGTGATATCATTTACATAATTTTTGTTCTAAATTAGGGTTTTTATTATTTTTGAGTCATTTTGGTTGTGTTTTTCATCTTAAATCATTATTTGTTCACTTTGTCTTGATTTGAGAGCATTAACGACCATAATTTAAATTCTTGATTATTATTGCTTTCATTTTGATGTAAGTACTTCATTTATGTGTCTTTATTTTAATTTTAGAGTCTTATGGGTCTTTATTTTCTTAGTTTATGTTTTGATTGATTCCCTTTTTTATCAATTTGGAGTATAGATGTCAAGTATAGCTTTTAAATGCTACTTTATTATTATTTTGTGTCTTTAAACCAATTCATGTTTATTCCTTGTTATTTTTCTATTTATTTCATATCTAATATTATTTTATTGCATTTACTAACCATTTCCTCTACTCTCATATACTATTATTCTCTACTTCTCCCTTAATTTCTCTTACATTATTGCATTTCCATGCATTCATATGCCTTTATGCATATCATTTGCTGGTTGCATATCACTATCATGTGTATGATCATTTTTAGATTCTTTGGATGCATACTTGCATGCTTCCCAGCTTGCATCACTTGCATACTTGCATGCTTCCTGAATTTACATCACTTTGCATACTTCCCGAATTGCATCATGCATCATGCATCATACTTTGCATGCACCCCAGATTTATTTAAATGCTTGTGTGAGCATGCATTGCATTAGCATCATCCTTTGCATTTTATATACCTCTTGTTATGAAGATCTCAATCTCAAGCTATTAACTTTACTAACTCCGACTAACTTATTTCTAACTTTTATTTAAATTGGTTAATTTCATTATCAATTTATGTTTCATCATCTCAATCTCTACACTCAATTCTCATTTTTATTTTCATGCTTTAATTATGTTCTTGTTATTTTTATCTTTTTATTTGTAATCTCTACCCCTACTCCTTTATTAATTTGATATATTTATAATTTTATTATTACATGTTCCTTTTGATAATGTTTATGCTTTATCTTATCAATTATATCAAGTATTCTATTTATTTTTATGTTTAAATTGTATTTCATTTTGCTGCCAGTAACCAAAAACAACCAGAAATCAATCACAAATATACCAAAAGCTGTTTTTTTCTTCTTTTATTAGGTAATCTTTTATGGTTAATAAAATGCTATCTTTTGCACTTATTTTTCAATTTCTTTTCCATAAATAAATCCATTTTCATTTTATCACATTTTATCTAAATTTCACATTTTTTTTAATAAAATTTATCATTTTTCATGGTAAGTTTATCTTGTTCTTCAATAAAATTGATACCTTTTTTTTATGCTTTATTTGTGTTGTTCCTTGTTAATCACAAAAATCATCCAAATGAAAGGATATGGATCACATCTTCCTTTGCTTTCTAGTTTTTTAAATAAAATGATTTGATTATGTGTTCAATAATTTATAATATGAGAATTGTTATCCAAGGTACAAAATTCACATTTTGAGGCCTAACTTGATAGAATCTCATGTTTTGAATTAATGGTTCACATGATCAACCAAATATAATTTTTAAATGCTTTCCTAAAAAAACCCATTTTTCAAACATTTTTCCTTTATTTTGATTTCCAAGATACCTTTTTTTTATTTAATTTTTCAAAAATATCCAATTTAATTTATTTATAAAGCTAAACTTATTCTTAAAGCATTTTATTACCTTTATTTTGGATTTTCAAAGTTATTTTCTTTATTTTTCAAATAAAATGTTTTACTACCCCGAAACTTGAAATATGGAGCAATCATGGAGAAGATATACATGAAATGTGTTAGTCATTCTCATCTCTCTTCTCTTTTAATTTATTGCTTTTTATTGCTTTTATTTCTCATATTTCATTACTTAGCACGCATACATTTGTTTATAACATGATTTTTCCATAATCATCATGCCATGGGTTAATTGCTTGCCTTATTAATTTGTATTTACCATGTTTACATGCATAATTATTATTAAGTGCCATATATGCTATGATATGCTTGTGTGCTATTTAAGTGTATTAGTTTAGCATATGCCATGATCATACATCAACCTATTATTATGTCATTTAACCATGTCCACGCATCATTCTTCCATATCATTTTATGCTTGTGTATATTGTGTTTACATTTGCATGTAGATATTGATGTATAATAGTACATAATTCTTGGAAGCACCATACATAAAGTAAGGCCGGCAATGCTCAGCATATAGGCAGTATAGACATGCCTCAAACAAAAGAACCTAATCCTACTGACATCAAAATTCGAGCCCAATGATTTATCCAATGGGCAAATGCGGTTCCAAGCAAGGGATCAAGCTTTCCTAAGTCCCTAAAATGGATAATTTCTTGGGTGATACTGAGTGGCGACTCCTTATTTCTCCTGTTTGAGTGAAGGGTTGTAAGTGCATTTATGCCATCCCTAAGCTCTTTTAGTACTCCCCTCACTACCCTCTATTTTTTCGTAAAAAGGAAAATCGGTTAGTGATCCAAAGAGTGCCAAATCGAACCCGTTGGTGTCAACACCTTATAAAAATTTAATACTAGGACGAATAGATGTGATAAAAAAACACCACCTCTTGAAGGACAAAATCGATAATTTAGAGAAGTGATGGAAAAAATGCAAACTACCATAGAAGGTCAAGAAGAAACTAAAGAAATGGAAGGAGATCCTATTACTGAATTTAGAATTTGTGGTCAAAGAGGAGGATTCAGAGGAGGTCGTGGAATTCATAAGGCAAGAGGAGGACGCATGCTAGAGTATAGTGCTCAAAGGATCATTAATGAAATATATCGTAATCTAGGAGGCATAAAATTAAAACTCCCAACCTTTACGGGCAAAACTGATCTAGATACATATTTAGAGTTGGAGAAAAGAGTTGATTTACACTTTGATTGCCATAATTTTTCAGAAGAAAAGAAGGTGAAACTTGTTGCAACACAATTCACAGACTATGCTATAGTCTAGTGGGATCAATTGGTGGTTGCTAGAAGAAGACATATAGAGCCCCAAATTGAGACTTGGTATAAGTTGAAAAGTTTAATGAGAAGAAGATTCATCCCTAAACATTATTATAAGGAGGTGCATCAAAAACTTCAAACTTTAAGGCAATGCTCGAGGTATGTAGAAGATTACAATAAATAATTTTAGGTGGAAATGACTAGAGCTTATTTGGATAAGGATCAATAAGTAACTATGGCACATTTCTTTGCAAGTTTGAATAGAGATAAAGTAAATCTATTTGATTTACAGCCTTATGGGGGCATGTTTGAGTTAGTAAACTAAGTCATCAAAGTGGAAAAGCAGCTTAGAAGCCAAGGATCGAGTAGGCAAGTGTCCAAGTTGAATTCTAGCTCAAAAATAACATAGAATACGAATTAGAATTTAGATTGGAGAAAAGACAACAAAATTGTGTGGACTAAGACCAAAGAAGTCACAAAAACTAAGCTAAATGAAGTGGTTTCAAAAGATAATAAGGCACAAAAAGCAACTAAGGGGAAATATAGAGATCAAGTGTTTTGGTTCTTAGGAATAGGGCATATTGCATCACAATGTCCTAATAGGTGAACTATGGTGATTAGAGAACATGGTGAGGTTGAGACCGAAAGTGACAAAGAAGATAGTGGTGATGACATGCTGCCTTTAAAAGATTGTAGTAATGAAGAAATAGAAGCGCCATTAAGTGGTGGAGTTTTTATTATAAGACACATTCTAAGTGCACAAAATGTGGAAGATGAAGTACAAGAACAAAGAGATAATCTACTTCATATTAGGTGTTTAGTGCAAGAGCGAGTTTGTAGCATGATAATTAATGAAGGAAGTTGCACTAATGTAGCTAGTTCGATTATGGTAGAGAGATTATGGTTGACTACTATTCCACATCCACATCCACATCCTTATAAGTTGCAGTGGTTTACTAATTATAGAGAATAAAAGCTTGATGGGCAAGTAATTATTTCATTCATAATTAGGAAGTATTCTAATGAAGTGTTATGCAATGTTGTGCCTATGCATATGGGTCATATATTACTTAGGAGACTATGGCAATTTGATAGAAAAGTGAATCATGATGGGTACTTAAATCGCTATTCATTCATAAAGGATGGGCGCAAGATTATTTTGACTCCATTATCATAAAAGAGGTCTGTGAAGATAATTGTAAGATGGATAGAATAGAAGTTGCTCAAAAATAAGAGAGAAAAGTGATTGAAAGTGAGAGTGGTAAAACAAAGAGTGAAAGGAAAAATCATGAGAAAAGAGCTTAGTGTGCAAAATAAAGAGAAAACTAAAGTTCGAAATGCCTTTTATGCAAAGAAGCTTTTATTTGTACTTTTATGCAATTAAGCTTATTTAAACACTAATGAACTTAACCCTTATTTGCCTAGTGAATTTATTTATCTTTCATAGCAATATAAAGATGTTTTTCTTAAGGAGATACCAAGTGGCTTACCACTTATTATAGGAATAGAGCATCAAATCAATTTCATCCCTGGAGAAATCATTCCAAATTGGCCAACATATAGGAGTAACCTTGAAGACACTAAAGAGATACAACAACAAGTAAAGGAATTACTTTCAAAGGGTTATGTGTATGAAAGCTTAAGTCCATACGCAATTCCTATGATTTTAGTACCTAAAAAGGATAGTTCATGGAGAATGTGTGTTGATTGTCGTGTAATTAACAAAATCACCATAAAGTATCGACATCCTATTCCTATATTAGATGATATATTAGATGAGTTCCATGGTGCATGCATATTTACCAAAATTGATTTGCATAATGGATATCATTAAATTTGCATAAAAGTGGGTGATGAGTGGAAAACTGCTTTTAAGACTAAATATGGTTTATGTGAGTGGTTAGTAATGACTTTTGGCTTAACAAATGCACCTAGTACTTTTATGAGATTAATGAACCATGTTTTGTGTGAATATATTGGTAAATTCATAGTTGTGTGTTTTGATACATTTTGATCTATCCTAAGTCATTTGATGATCATCTTTTGCATGTTAGTTTAGTTTTAGATATTCTTAGGATAGAAACGTTATATGCTAACATTAATAAGTGTTCGATTTGGATAGAGTTATTTGCTTAGGATATATTGTTAGTGCTAATGGTGTAGAGGTTGACATGAAAAGGTTAAAGCAATTAAAGAATGGCCTAAACCTAAATCAATTTCTGAAGTTAGAAGTTTTCTTGGTTTAGCTAGTTTTTATGGGAGATTCATAAAGAACTTTAGTACTTTAGCTGCACCACTTAATGAGTTAGTTAAAAAGAATGTTGCTTTTGTTTAGGGAGATACGCAAGAGCATGCATTTAATATGCTTAAAGATAAGTTATGTGATGCTCCTTTACTTGCTTTACCTAACTTTGATTTAACTTTTGAGATTGAGTGTGATGCTAGTGGAATTGAAATTGAAGATATTTTAATGCAAAATTAAAGACCAATTTCATATTTCAGTGAGAAATTAAGTGGAGCACCATTGAAGTATCATACTTATGATAAAGAGTTATATACCTTAGTTCGTGCTTTGCAAACTTGGCAACAATATTTGTGGCCTAAGAAATTTGTTATTCATACTGATCATGAAAGTTTGAAACATTTAAAACGGCAAAATAAGTTGAATCATGGGCATGCGAAATGGATGGAGTTCATAAAGACCTTTCCTTATGTTAATAAGTATAAGCAAGGTAAATATAACATTGTAGCTGATGCATTATCTCAAAGGTATACTTTACTTAATACTCTTCATTCAAGGTTTTTAGGATTTAAATTTATTAAGGAATTGTATGCTAATGATCATGATTTTGGTCGAGTGCTTCTAACATGTGCAAATGGTTCTAGATTTGATGATTTTTATGTTTTTTGTGGATATTTTTTTAGGAAAAATCATTTGTGCATTCCTATATGTTCTTTGCATGTTTTATTAGTTGAAAAAGCTTATAGTGGAGGTTTAATAGGACACTTTGGTGTATAAAAGACTTATGATGTTTTAAGTGAGCATTTTTATTAGCTACCCATGAAGCATAATGTGCATAGAGTTTGTAAGAAATGTATAACATATAGGAAAGCTAAGTCTAGATTGCATCCACATGGTTTGCATACTCCTTTACTTATTCTTCATGCACCATAGGTTGATAGATCTATGGATTTTGTTCTTAGTTCACCTATAACTAGGAAGGGTCAAGATAGTGTATTTGTTGTAGTAGATTGCTTTAGTAAGATGGCTCATTTTATCCCATGTCATAAAAATGATGATGCTTATCATATAGCTGATTTATTCTTTAGGGAAGTTGTGCATTTGCATAGAATTCCTAGGACAATTTTTAGTGATATTGATGTTAAGTGTTTAAGTCATTTTTGGCATGTGTTATAAGGTAAATTAGGGACTAAATTGTTTTTTTCTACTACTTGTCATCCACAAACTGATGGACAAACTGAAGTAATGAATAGAACTTTAGGTACTCTACTTCATTTTATTATTCAAAGGAATTTAAAGTCTTGGGAGGATTGTTTACCATTTATGGAATTTGCATATAATAGGGCAGTTCATAGTGTTACTCATTATTTACCATTTGAAGTTATTAATGGTTTTAATCCACTAACTCCTATGGATTTATGTCCTTTACCTGTTTTTAAGCTTATGAATATAGATGGAGAGTCTAAGGAAAAATTTGTGAAATGACTACATCAATAAGTAAGGAATCAAATTAAGAAGCAAAATTCCAAAGTGGCAGAGCACTTGAACAGAGGGCAAACAAAGAGTTGTATTCCAACCTGGTGATTGGGTTTAGGTGCATTTTCACAAAGAAAGGTTTCCCAACCAAAGAAAATCTAAGCTATATGAGCGTGAAGATGGACCATTTCAAGTGATTGAACGAATCAATGATAATGCTTATCATTTAGACTTACCTAGGGACTAAAATTTTAATGCTACTTTTAATTTTGCTTATTGAAGTCTATTTTGATGATAACTTTGATTCAAGGATGAATACTTCAGAGGAAGGGGGAATGATGTGAATTGCAATGAAGCAAATGGAACAATTAGTCCACGTAGTAAAATGGATAGTGGATCGAATAAAGGCAACTCAAAGATAGATGGATCTTGTTTAAATCATGAAGATAATGGTTTAAATGATGATTTGAAGTTGCCTCAAGGCCCAATTACTAGATCGCGCAAAAAGAAGTTCAAAGAGGCTTTATGAGGAATATTTGGGCTAATCATGCACATAAGGATCCAATTCACTTTGAAGGCCTTAATGAAAGTCTAGTTGAAGCTAAATGGGCTTTATTCAACATACTTGAAGTTCAAATAGTTAGTGAATGAAGATGGGCTTATTTTGGGCCAAATCATGTTTAGGCCTTATCCATTTATTATCTATTAGTTAGAATTTGTTTTTAATTAGTATTTGAAATTTTTTAGAGGCCTAATCCTTGTTAAATTTGGCCTAAGTCAATTAGGATAAGTTTACTTTAGTTTCAAGTACTTATTTCCTACTTTATGAAGGAAACCTTAACTATCCTTAGCATCATAAAAGGAAGATTTATGTAGAATTTTTAATAAGTTTAATTCAAAATTAATTGATTCAAATTCGACCATAAGCATATTTGTTGAAAAATGTTGTATACATCTCATTCCATGTATTAATGGAATTAGGTGGCAAACTAGTAAACCATCTCTTTGCCCTATTAGTAAGTGAAAAAGGAAATAATATTAATATGATGGCATCTGGTTGCACCCTGTTCATCTTGAAAGGAGAATAGTACTCCAAAAATCTAGTCATATGGCCTATAAGACCTTCATAAGGCAAACAATTAAACTGAGAGTTTTGAATCATCTGAATCATTACTGGCTTGATCTCAAAACTATTAGCTGCAACTGCCGGTCTCATAATAGGATTCTAATCCCCTTGCATATGAGGACTAACAAAGTCCCTTATGGTTCTTTGTATTATATCTATTCTGATTTTCAGGTTGCACGTCAGGTGGTGGGTCTCTCTAATCATTTCCCCTATCCGCAACTCCATTTTCAGCTCTGCTCATCATGTTCCTCCTTAATCTCCTGCGAAAAGTTCTATTAATTTTAGTGTTTAAAGATATCAATAATTCACCTTGTCTAGAAGAATGATGCGTTGAGTGCATGCACTAGCAAAGCTCCTTAAAAAAGATAATGGAAAACTAGAAAAAGTTAAAAATAATACAAACTAAATAAACTAAAAAGAAGTTTAAATCAAACAACACAAATTTTATCACAATATCAACTTATTACTCCCCAGTAACTGCACCAAAAACTTGGTTGTGAGAATCTGAAAGTGCACGGAGTCGTCCAAGTAGTAAAAATATCGATCCCACAGGGAGTGGATGTTGATTATTGAACTACTTTTATGTTTATTTTTTTAGACAGTCGAACAAGGTTATTGCTAAAAATTTAAACTAACCTAGAAAACACAATTTAACTACTATAAAATTTATAAATTAAATGGATGTTAGTGTTTTTATCCCCGGCTCAATTTTGTCTAAATGTCAATCTCCTTATCACTTATAGATTTATTTAATTTCCTAAGCATCTTAAGACATATGAAAGTCTCTCCCGAGTACTCGCATAATTTATTGATTATAATAACTACTCAAGTGATTAGTGTTGGAATTGGTTATGCAACTTCGCATTAGAAACATGTGTGGTGAGCACAAGCCTAAATAGGTCAAAATTTCAAAAATTTTGCCAATATAACCCTTTATGACAAGAAGAATTCCATTCCTAAGAATCCATTTTGCATGTTACACAAAACTAAATTGCAAAACAACATATATAAGCATCAACCTAGGAAATCCTAAGTTTAAGAAAAAATACCAACTCCTAATTTGATGAAGACCACAATAGTTAAGATCTACATGCTTTAAGTGCTTTAGGTTCAACACTTGAATCAAATGCTCTAGCTTTGAAAATGAAAGGCCCCTAGATAGAAACACCAAATCATATTCTTTCCTTGATTTAATTAGTTGCAAGTATCCTCTCAATTGACCCTCACAAATCTTACACTAACTTAATCTTTTGTAAGAACACTTAGGGTTTATGTTGTGTAGATGTTGTTTCTATTTTTATGTGCTTCTCTAACCATCTAAAAATTGAAACATTTCTTAGGTTATGTATATATGTAAAGAAAGCAAGCACCCCATTACATCACCCATTACATCACAAGCATGCAACTTGACATAATGAGTATGCAAGTTGTATAAGTCACTAGTGTACAAAGAAATATATGGAGAATTGAATACATCTCATATATTATGTCTACATTCATCTTTACATAGATCAATGTAACCTAATCTTTATTTTTTGCCAAAGTAAAAAATTTACACATTAAAGATAATGTGCCTAATATGCTAAAATTTGACTACACCATTTTATGGACTTGGGCTTGGTACTTGGGCCAACACTTGGCCCAAGCCCAATCCATCAAACAAATGAGCTTATATTAGGCTCATGGAATTTATCAACATTTTACATTAATCTTTTATCCAAAACTCTTTTGGGCCTAGATCCAAACTACTTGGCCATTAATCCAAGTCCAAATAGAAACTATATATATATATATATATATATATATATATATATATATATATATAT